>CABFOW010004431.1:34962-56642 GCA_902141385.1 Timema californicum
CACACACACACACACACACACACACACACACACACACACACACACACACACACACACATATCTATATATATATATATATACACACACACACACACACACATCCCAAACCAATAGGCACCTGGACAAAGCCGTAATTAATGTTTCTGTCTGGTTAATTGGCGACGAGTAGGTCAGGGTTTCAATCCCGGCTTAGTGTATTGAAGCGTTTTTGTTTAAAAAAAATCTTTCACGCAAATTCGAGTAGATTTCATAAAGACTATACCCTCATCATGCTTACCATATCAGTGTAAATATGTGGATAATCTAAACGGGTAGTAAGAAATGGAGCAAAGAAAAATATTTAAAAAAAAGTCATGACAACCCAATGCAAAGATTTAATTATATTGGGTTGGTGTGTAGGGGAAACGAAAAAAGTCAGTGTTTTTTGCATATTTTATATCAAAACATTTTATTGGCTAAATTAATTAAAATATTTCTCTTGTAGAAACATAAAAGTTAAATTTTGTTCAAATGGTGATAACAATTCTTGAGTATCCGTCAAGGGTGTCCTAAAATTTGACAATTTTTTTTCTTAATTTAAAAAGCTTTTCATCTAATGCTAATATGCTTATTATGACCAGGGCAGAATTTTGGTGATATATCACTTTTATTTGTTGTTTGTCACATACAATGTTCATAAGTAGATAAACTTTATTGAGGATTCCTTTGTTGAAAGAATGTATATTTTATAGTACATTTAATACTCAACTTTTATCATTTTGGAATTTTAATTCATATTTTGTTTTGTTTAGTCATTTTAAAGTCATTTTTAGGCATTTGTAGGAATGTTTGAGTAATCTTTAGTTATGTTTGAATCATTTTAAGACATTCGTGTTGTTAAGTATATTTACTTTCTCTCTATCTTACAGGTAGATAAATAGTGGTGATCGTCAATAAAATCGAACTCGAGATTTTGATGAATCTTGACGTTTCATGACTCACTGAATCCGAAAAAGTGGTTTTTGAATTTCCGTCTGTCTGTCTGTACCTCCAACTAGAGTCTAGACCATTTTACCGATTGAGCTAAAACTTGATATCTAGGGTTTTCATAGGGTTGCCCCTAGAGGTTTTTGGAATTGGATATCCACCCCTAAAACTAAGGGTAGTTTACTGAAGGGCAAAAAGAGAATAAGACGATTTTCTCAAAATCGGCTATAACAATTTTGATTACATTTCATTTATAAACATTATAAATATTACAAACAAAATGGCTACTCTCAATATTTCGGAAAAATGGCTTTAAGGGCTCAGGTTTGATGCGTAAATTAACATTTTTTATAATATCTCCGAAACTATTTGAGATATGAAATTACTTATTATTACAAATATGTATATATATTTAGAATACACATATTTTATTCGAAACATATTTTTATAGAATCAATAACTTTCAATCTATCCGCAATTATATATATATTTTTTACTTTTTGGACATTAAAGTTTAAGTATTGCGACCGTAAAAAAATCTAACCTGAAATGTTGATGGATGTCGACGTCTCATGACCCCCGAACCCTAAAAAATAGTCTTTGCAATTCCGTCTGTCTGTGTGTCTATTAAAACTTAAAATTAAGAGTAGTTTTATAAGGGGTGAAAAGAGAAAAAATAGGTTCTCAACATCTGCTCCAACGATTTTTATTAAAATTCGTATCTAGGCGTTGATTAAGATTATAAATAAACTTGATATTTTAATTTTCCCATAAAAATGATTTTTAGGGTACTTTACAGAAGCGTTAATTTCCGTATCTCCACAACTATTTGAGATACTAAACAACTTATCATTGAAAAATTGTAGGACTATTAGAAATAAAAAAACTTTTAGTTGACATATATTTTTATAAAAGCAACAGTTTCTGAGATATTTTCAAGTATATTAATACAATTTTGTGAGCTTTAGTTATAAACATATACTACTTAAGTCTTAACGCAACAATTCTCCAATGCCATAGAGTAATTAAATATAAGTAATTATCTAAAAAAATTATGTTATTTTTCCTTAAACCTCTTAGGAGAAATGTTTGTACAGTAATGATCTATCTCCATTTTAGACTCAATAGTTAATATTTACATTTTTTATTGGTCAAAATGTATAAATGAATAATTAAATATCAATGCGATGACTTGAAGATGTGGAACACCTAATAAAGTGTTAAGATTTTAACCGGAAATCGAAATTTTAATACGAAGTGTTGACCCTTGTGGACCCAATATTAATCTTTTTTTTATTGGTCCAAACATACAAATGAGGACATTAATTCTTTAAAAATAAAAATATAAGATTTAAAACAGAAATTTTGATGAAGCTTGACGGCAATCTTGCCTTCTTACATTATTCCGTTCAGAAATCTTACGAGTTTATAGAAAGAGAGAAAAAGTCTGTGCGCTGCGCCGTACCATTTATTTTTAATATTACCGATATGTTTTAAATGTATTGTTTTTACCAACACACATTTGTCGGAATGAACTTTGTATTCTCTTTGCTTGTCTGGTTGTAAAATACACATTCCTGGTGAGAAACTGCAACTAAGATGGAGAAGGTGACGTTCTGAAGAAGTTATTTGTGAATCAATATTATATTCAGCAGAGCAATCATTCAGTTGTTAAAGACTTTATTGCATTGATAGTTTTTCGTTTAAATTTGCAAAGTACGTGTTTTAATTAGTCGTGTGCATTTATTACGACTTTTTGTTCATATTTTTATGTAATTTTTGGAAAATTCGAGGTCATATTTTTAGAATTTTTAGGTCATTTTATAGGTTTTTTTTTAAAAAAAATTCATCAAAATCCAAGCCCTGTTTATGACTTATATTAAAGAGCTGGTTTATATCCCTATGCTAAAAATTAAACTAGGTTTCTACTGGAGACATAGTTTATTTATTTTAGCCAAACAACTCTTTTATGTATAAGAACTTCAAATACCCTGCCTGACCTTTTCTCGCGTATCTTAGACTTCCATCTTATTAAAATAAGTAAGTATAACCAAATATATTACTAGATCTAGGAGAGATTTTCCAAATAAAATATCGTTTCGGGTTTTGGTGAGGATAGCCAAATGTCTCAATGGATCACTGTTAAAGAAGCAAGCATGGATATTCTAAGTGACGACCTGACATTTCCAACGTCAACATGTTATCTCTGTCACCCCCTCGCCCTTCAAGCTCGCCCTACCACCCACACAAAAAAAAAGATCTAGATACACACTCCTTTTTTATGACCTTGTAGGGCGATGACTTTTATTTTAGAGGGTTTGAGGTGGTTAAATGGAAAAAGAAGCCCGAACAAGTCTGACTGGTGAAGAAGGGGGTGGATGAAATGAGAGAGAGATAGAACATTACACTGGGAAGGTAGAAGAACAGAAGGACCGACTACTGACGTTCCGTTTCGGTCCGAACTGACGAAGAAGAGGCGGGGTCAACAACTCACATTACCCTAAATCACTGCCGCTACAAAAGGTGTTCCAGAAACGTGAGGGTCTAAGGGATGGTAAAAGGGGAGAGAGAGGGGTTGTAGGGAAGACCAACTCCGCATCAAGTGTTGCCATTAAAATGTTACGCAAGGATTTTTTTTGCTATCTCTTGGATGAAAACAATACTGGAATAATAGATTATGTTATATCATTAATAATGGCCGGAAAAATGTTAATGGCCCCATTTTAAAGGCGTATATCTCCTTCCCATATATTACAAACTAACTACGTTAACTGATATTCATGAAGTGATCTATGGCGTTAGATGCATATTCCATTTGACCATGGTTGATGGGGAGGGAGTATGAATGAGGTGAGGGGTTTACATCCTGACAATTGTGCTGTAGGTGGCTTTTCACACTTAGCCTATCCTTATGGTTTTATTATACTTCCAACTTACACATGTATTTGAATTTCCATTTATTACCCTAATTCCTTCCTAATATCATGGATAATCTAAGTCCCCGACAGAGAGTCAAACCTGGACCTCTCTTTAACAAATTAGGAAAATCAGATCTCAGTACATCCGATAGGGATTATATTGTGATACTGAAGCTTTATGAGACTTGACTACTGTTGATGATCTAACATTGGATTGAGGATAATATTACGGATTATCGTTAAAGGCAGGATATAAAATAAGTAGTACTAAGCATTACAAATAGTTTCTCATTCCTTTACCATCAAATGAAAATATATATCAAGCTAACGCATCACACATCTACAAACACTTGTAACGTCTTCTAACGTCACTTAACACACAGCTGCTTCCACGTTGTGCCATTTTTAACGTCAGATCCCAGGTCCCTGACTTACTTATCTTCTTCAAACTCTTTATGCGGATGGGTGCTAATTTATATATACTAATAACTTCTCCAGATGATTCAAAGTGTAGTTAGTTTATTTTCACATGAATTTAAATTTACAGTTGAGCCAGTTTGTCAAACGTGTAAACATTGTACATAATATACATTAAATAGACAGTATGCCCATATATTCATACATTTTGATCTGATCGTCCAAAACACGTCTACTCCCTTATACATCCAAGCGTGGTCAACCTTACAAGACTAGCGTCCTTCTGAGCTGAGGACTGTGAGCCCCGTAGTTTCTTACTCTCTAGCACAGATCACTACTTGATGTCTTTTCATCGACCAATGGGGTTATTTTCTACGAGCGCGAAAACTAAAAATGGACACGGCCTTACTCTGCACCTGTTATTAATTACTGCGTAGTACAACCCGGAAATAAGCCACGCTTCTGACACGTGCAGCTAAACGAAAGAAAAAAAAAGAAACATGGCCGTAGTTAAGAAAAGAATATTTTAATTTAAATTAACTGAAAAGAAGAAATATGAAAATATTTACTCTAAAATATGATATTAAATATTAATAAAGACAGGAAAATCAATATCATTACACACTGTCACCTTGTAAAAAAAACTATAGTGATCCCCCAAAAATTATGCCAACCACTAAGTTAAAATATATTACCTAACTCATGTGTACAATAAGAAAAACGTATTCAATCGGACACATTCCATAGACAACGCAAATTCTGCTAAGGTTCACTAAAACGTTTAGTGAAACAAAATAATAATGTTACAGAAACATCATAGTTCGTCAAAGAAAATAACGGTTCAACGCACTACGTCTGCAAATAACAATGTTTAGTATTATTTTGATATATCGTCATTAGATAGTTGATAATTTTGCTCTCGACTTTCAATGATTTTATCACCACCCTAATAAACTCCATTTTTGATATTTGGTTTGGAGTTAGTTCAGTTTGAAGATTTTTTCGTCTCCTATACAAAATCACCATTTTATACGTCACCAAGAACTAGCTTAGAAAATTGTTATCATAATTTTTTCTATGGGTTATATTAATTTAGAAAGCCTGTTCCTATTTTATGGCCTTTAATTTTTTGAATTTTTAAATTAAAAAACTCTTTTGTGTCGCAGGGATATATTAGTCTGGCAAATTTTCAGCTCCCCCTTTTCCAAACATCTATTTAAAACAGATTTTTGTTTAATATTAAGAAAATGTTTGTATTACTGAATTAGAGTTTATATATATATAAGTTTTTTTAAATCTATATTAGTCCTAAAGCATGGCTATGACACATTATTTCATATTTAAAGAGTTGCGGAGATATTATTAAAATTATATTTTGACTGTACGGAATGTTATTTTTTCGGAAAAACTAGATACTTGATTTTGTTTGTAATGTTGAATTGTGAGTGGATTAGAGTTTCAATAAAGAATTGTGTTGGAGCTTATTTATAAAAAGTTTGTTTTCTATTTTTTGAACAACCGTGAAGTTTAAGGATAACACGATCATTTGAAACCCTTTAGTTAGCTAACGCGTTAGTCTCATGTTGAGCCAGACTGCAGAGGACGGGGAGATCGAGAATCGAATCTCGGTTGGGTGAACTGGGACGGGTTTTTCTAAATGGTTTCCCACTTTCTATCCACGCAAATGTGGGTTCACTTCCTATAAATTCAACAATACCAATCCCTAATGCATTAGCATAGATAGTATATAAGCGTATAATCCGAACGGGTAGTAAGAGGTGGTACTAAAAAAAAAGAGATAATTTTAAGAAAAAAACTATAGAGAATCTTATGAAAACTTTTGATACTACGTATCAGCCTATATTTTGATCGGTCACAATATTTCCTCTCTTCCATTGGTCAAAAGAAAGTGAGAATGTGTTGTAATGAAATAAACACTATTGTGTTAAAACCCACTTCAGTGGCCGAGTGGTTTAAGGTGCTTTTCTCACAGTAGACTAAACTGATGAAGACGGGGAAATTGAGGTTCCAATTTCGATCAGGTGAAATAAGGGTGGCTTTACATTCTCCCTCCACGCAAATGTGGGTACACTTCCTGTAAATATAGCCGCCAAAATCCTTAAAATCATTAACCTAATCAATGCATAAGCTTATAACCTGGACGGGTGGTAAGACGTGATGTTAATATATATGTATATTGTTTAAGTTTAGATGGTCGCATGTGCTAAGGAAGTGGTTCTCACACCGTGGGCCTTGGCGGTGTCCAAGATGGTCCACACATGGAACTACAGGAAGATGAATGGTGTGACACAATATTATATGTTATCTCAAAATAGTCTATAATAATTTTAAATAAGTTACCAGGTATCCAATTCCATATTATACTTATTATACTAACATGAAAATACTTCCCAGATATCAATTTTAAACACTCATATTAGACTGACCTGGTAAGAACGGGGAGATTAAGACTCGAATAACAGTCGGACACACTGAATTGTTTTCCACTTTCCTTCCACACAAATGCAGGTGGAAGTCGGACACACTGAATTGTTTTCCACTTTCCTTCCACAAAAATGCAGGTGGACCTGTAAAATGCTTCCTTCCTCATCCCTACCTCATTATAGTAATTATCAGATTATATGCGTGTAGCCTGAATAGGTAGTAAGACAAGGTAATAAACAAAAACGTTATGTCAATTTTCCAAAATGACCCGACAGTAGATCAGACAGTATCTGTGGGATAAGGTTCTTCATATAAAAATTAGACTTTAAAATGTGTATATGAAACAAAGTTGAACAAATATGTTTTTAACACTTGTCAAACTATCCTAATAGACTTTGACTTTTGGTGAGGTAATGTCGGATATACTAAAGGTGTTTATTTTTCTGAATAGTTTATCAATCTGTTTACTCGCAAATGTGGGTACATTTCCTCTAAAATTATATATTCATGGTGATCTGGTGGTCTAGGGATAAGGTGTCAGTCTTCTCTACTGGGGATCCGGGGTTCAATCCTCGGTTTCAGCACAGATTTATCTGATTACCAAACCCTTCCTTCACCTCTGACAAGATGTGTATTAATCACAACTTGTGAATGTGGGGAATGCCAGGCCTCTACCGTGGTTCAGATACATGTTAAACTGTAGGTCCTCTATTTCATCTCACAATCACCCTACCATTTTCATATTAGCGTAAGTAAGTAGAGGGTAGTAAGACGCGATGCTAATAATAATAATAATAACAATATTAATAATATATGTTCATCCCCCATATACCATTTATAAATGTAGGAGTATTGCTCGAATGGTTAGCATGTCATGGTGCATAAAAATGAGCTTACGTTTAGAGTAAATTTAGTAATTTTTTAATTATACAAATTATTATATATAATTAATTTATTAAGTATGTAGTATATGATTGTGCCAAATCATAAAACATTACAATTATTTATCTTATTTTATATATTGATAATAAAGTACCTTTCAAATCAAAACAGGTATACAACATATGTCATTTATTAATTTATATGAATGAGTAATTTGAGAGGTGAGCTATAGCTTTATATATATACAATTTGATCAGAAATTGTCAGCGATATATAACATTGGGTTAGCTACTTTGAATTTGCTTTAATAAATTATGTTAAATCCTTAACCAGGGTCATTAAGTTAGAGTTTAGCACCCAAAACTATTTCCTGTCAACGCACAAGGTGAATAGTAATCCATTTCTTTAAACTTTATTATTTTACCCCTTTGATATTAAATTAGTCAGTACAATTGAAAAATATTCCAATAAAATAGTATATTGCTTAGTATTTCAAATGTTATCAATTAATTGGTGTACCTCATCTCGTTAATTTTTTAACTAACATTTAATGCTGGGATATTGAATGTGGTCTAACGATTATCAATAAATTATCCCCTAGAAATGCTAATGACCCCCTTAATAACTGATCTACTGGCCCTCAATAATTTATTTCAAAGAAAATGGACAAAATAAAGCAGGTCTCTTGAGATCAGTGAAAGGATTTCGTGAAAACGCACATCTGTATCAAAACACATTTCAGAAAAAGAAAAAAGAAAAGGAAAAGGGGGTTCAGGAGGAATATAAAAATGTCGAATAAGTTCGATAGGAGGGGTAGAAGGAAACGTATCGGAAAGTCAAACAGAACACACGAGTAAACAAGAAGAGACGGTTTGTGACGATAGAGGGAGTAGAACCCGACGCCGGGCATCACCTACGTGGCTTGGAGGCATGTGGCCGCCATTTTCTCTTAGGAAGATCTCGAGAACATCTCTGCTCCATTTGATCGGAATATATTTCAGCTTGGAAGATAATGTTCATCTTCCAGGAGGAGTTGTACCAGCGCTGTCGTCACCCTCGAATCAATAAAACGATGTTGCACGAATATCAGGGTGTGAGTATATGGATGGCACTCCCTCAACATCATGTGCAACAGAGGTTAAGCTTATAATCTTGTTTTTTTTACTTTCTCATAAAAGATAATGAATCGAGAAATTTTCTATCTCTAAAAATTATAAACAAATTATTTATTTTCTAAAAAACAAGAGACTATGGTTAATGAACATTTAAAATATTCTTCAGGCACACAGTTTAAAAAATATCATCTAGCCCTTTTCCAAAAAAAATTCCAATATTCAAAAAGTCAGTAAATTGATCCAATATAATTTATTTTCTGAAAAACAAATGAAAAGTTTTATCAACCGTGAGTAGCACACCAAAGTTTAAACAAAATTGTTAGAAAAATGGAATTAAAAAAAATACTCATTAGTAAACTGCCCTCAGATTTGCCTCAAAGAATGTCGATGTCATATTTTAAATGGAATCAAT
The DNA here is from genome assembly GCA_902141385.1 of Timema californicum. NCBI lineage: Eukaryota > Metazoa > Arthropoda > Insecta > Phasmatodea > Timematidae > Timema > Timema californicum. The sequence continues at coordinate 44,118 of CABFOW010004431.1, forward strand.
TAAGCCGTTTTTATTGAAGCCCTAGGTAAAGACTTAACTATAATCTATATATTTTTTAGGTATTATTAAACATCTAGAACCATCCTAATCTTTAGGTAAAATTCTTCCATGAATTTAATACTTTCTTTTTATAAGAAAGTATAAATATATAGCATAAAATGTTTACAAACCTTTCCCAAAATTTCTCAAAAAGAATAAAAAACACCAAACTTAGAAGTTAAAGCAAAGTAGAGCAGAAGAATCTTTCTTGAAGATGAGAGAGAACAGTATTCTTTTTCTCTTTTTTGGGGGGAGGGGAAGGGGGGTTGGAGGGGTTGAAGGTATAGACTTGGTTGAGGGATGGTGAATAGCAGGGTTGTTGGAGAGGGAGAGAAGGATGTATGTGTGTGTGTGTGTGTGTGTGTGTGTGTGTGTGCGTGTGAGAGAACTATTTGACGGACGCTGGGTTGGATGAAAGAAGACGTCGCTTTCTTCAATTTCGCGGTTCAAAAAACAAGCGTCGAAAGGGTGGTCTAAGGTAGAGAAAAAAAGAAGAAAGGAGAGATTAAGAATTTAGAGACATGGCCCACTAAGACTCAGCGTTTTATAGATTTTTTTCAGCGTTATATTTTACTAACCGTTCGGGTTGTACTTGTAATTATTCTAATATTTTAGGGATAGTGAAGGTTAAATTTAGAGGAAATCTACCCAGATTTACGTTAAGGGAGAGTATAATTTTTTTAAAAATAACCTTCAGTTAACCCAGGCAGGATTCGAGCTTTGATTTCTCCATCATAGGCAGCCCAGTTTGTTGCGAAAGTGATGCAATAGACCATTTGGTCACCGAAGCGGGTACTTCTAGAGAACATAAACCTATCTTTAGTTCATGTAACCTACTTTATTTTCAAACCGAATGAAAATATGTTTTATAGTTTTTAAAACTAAATAAATTATATTAAATGTTTTAACAAAGATAATATAAAATAGTGATAATGTTCCAAACCACGCAGCCACACCCATCTGTCCAAAAAACTTTGGGATTCATAATATATCAGCTCCAGAATTACAATTAAAAATTTTGATTTGAAAATATTATGTTTAGGTTTATTTTTTTCTATATTTTTGAACTAAATTGCGAAGAAAATATGTCAAACCTTTTTACAGTTTTTTTAACGTATCAAAACTGTATTCAATAAGAGATAATGTTAATCCTATAGTAGTGGGATTATCGACAAATAGCTGTGTCATATTAGAAATATTTTATATTGTTTACCAATAGATTTAATAGATCGATATTTTTTTATTTTGGGCTATATTAAGATTTTAGTCATGACCAAGGGGTACAATCTATAAAAAATTAAGAAATCGCTGACATATACAAAAGGTATCGCTGTATGAGTTACTAATTTTATTCTTTATCTTTCTAGTTTGTGTTTTGGTGTTTAAGCGTGATAGTGCTAAGATTTCTTAAGTGCAACCATTTGAGGTGCATTACGCGTAATAAAGAGTTTATAAATCCTCAAGTTAATCGTTAATCTATATTATATCAGCATTATGTAGATAAAACTGATATTATGATTGATTAACCGGAATATATTCGGTTTATGACGGCACAAACACTTAATAAAGCAAATTTCTCTACAAGCTTTACAGAAAAACAGTGAGATTTAAGATCATTGTTTTTTTATTTAAGAATAATTATAATTTAAAAAAATATTGCGATTTTTTTTCACTGGTATTGGTTCTAAATGTCTTCGCATGAGAACTAGAGAAAGCCTCAATACGAAACTATATATAGAGCCTATATATATTTTTGTAGCGCATGGCAGATTCGACCGTAAGAGGTGCATTATTTAGTTTGGTCGACCTTTATGTAGACCTACTGTGGATTCACAAGTTAAGCGAAAAAATTAGCGCAGAACAAAAACGTGGTCACGTGACGAGCTCTAAGCCAATCACAAGTTTCCCGCCTAATCGGCAGGAGCTGTTCCGCTAAAGTTAGACTCATATATACTTAATCCACTATGACTGTGATTTTCGGCACAGGAGAACCAATCAAATCTCAGAACTAACCGTCTAAATCCACTGCGCATGCGCATTTGACAACGCGTGTACCTTACAGCCAGGAGCTAGCAGACTCCTTTGTTAGTCTTCGCAGGGGAGATTTTGATTAACCCGTTAATGAAAAGCGTGAGTAGCCATGCATTAGATTCTGCCACGACACAGCTACATAATTTGAAAAAAATCCATCGTGACAATAATCTAAAATATGTCTATCTAATATAAAATAAAATATGTATATAATCAGCTGTTTTAAGTTAGCGTTAATACGCAACATGGGTCAACATATGGCGGGTTAATTTCTGCATCACTGAGGTGAATTCTGCTTTCTGTTCTCGGCGAACGTGCGAATCAAGATTTAGGCGTTCAAAGGGAACAGAACCCCAACCAGGGGATACTTTTTAGGCTGTCTACGCGTCATACCTACAATGAGATGATGTGATGATAGTGAATACAAAGCTGTGGAGCCAGCAGATATTTATCTTTAATCTGACATAAGACTATGGTGATGAAAAGTACAGTTCACCTCTCGGAAAAAATACCTAGTGTATCATTGAGAATCAAACCCAGGACCCTTTATATAAGTAGTCATAGGCACTGACTATTAGACCAAGAAGCTAATCCTTGGTTGAAACAGGCTATGAGTGAAGTCAAAAGTGCTCATCTTGCGATTGATCAACAGGAAGACTAGTTATAGGCTAATGGATTACGCTCCAACCACAAGCGTTTCGAAATTTATGTTTCTGTATTCTTCAGCTGATCACTGCGACATTAAAACTGAGTAATATGTTTTCAATTTTAAAAATATATATATTTTGTTTTTGACACAGCGTCTTATTACTTTTTCAGGTTATATGTATACATACTAATAACGCTTATGTGTTAGGGATGAGGAAAGTTAAATTTAGGAGAAGTGTAATTGAATTTGCGTGTATTGAAAGTAGAAGAATATTTTCCGTATTTTGGAAAAAAAAAAACACCCACAGTATTTCCAACCGAGATTAATACTCCAATCTTCCTTTCATCAGAAGTCTATTCTAACACGAGAATGATGACTTAAACCTTTCAGCCATCGAAGTAAGCTTAAAATAATTATTAATTAATAATTATTTTGTAATTTATTTGTATTTTTTTTAAATAGGATAAAACTTGTTTACTGGTTTCAGCTCAACTGTTTTTTTAATGTATGATATAAAACTTAGCCACGATATGACACCTGGTTAGTAAATTAATGGCTACACAAGTCAGGTTGGGATCCGAGAGGTGAGGCGGGCATCTAACTGTAATATCTGTGCACAATTAAAAAAAAGGTCATTGGTAAATTAGGCCATGACAGGTCATTGGTAAATTAGGGCATGACTGAATGACTGGGTGCTGAGTAAGTTTTAAAGTTAAGTTATTCTTTAAGTGTTGTGTGGATAAGATTAGCTATTTCCTTAATACAGAACATGACTTTTTATTCAGCTGAAAATTTTTAATGAATACATCTCAATACATTTTAACCCAAATATATCCTTCCTTCCTCACGTAATACACGTACAGTGAATGTCCTGCATAATTAAACATGGCATCGTTACTGGATGAGCAAGTCCATTTTTGTTAATTAAAAATACTAATTAATTTAAAAATAATTGTATATTTTAAAACACCCTTCTAAAGGTTCCTTTTTAGTAGGCGGTGCGCGTGCATTCCACGTAACAAAAGACTGTGTAGCAACGTGGGTGGTTTTGGCAATTTGTTCTACAGGGGGGTTGGCGGGTGAGAAATGGTGCCGCTAGGGTCATAGACCCTAAGGGTTGGCTTCATTAAGAGGTCATCACTCATCGCACGCACCAAACCCCCAGAAATAAGGGCCCCAAAAGCGTGAGAAAATCATGGATACACGTTTTTACAAAATAATCCATTAAAAAGAAATGTCCTTGTCTCGTGTTAAGAGGGTGATTTGGTCTAAACTTTTTGTCTATGGGTGTCAACGAATATGTTTTGTTTTCCAGAATTAGTTTTATAATTACTATCTTCTCTTATGGGTGCATAAAGTTACCCTGTAAACGCTAGATTAATATTTTGGCTGACAACTTACATAACTATGTATAATATATAATTTATGATTTTACACAAATATAGGCATAGATAGAATAATAACACGTGGGAGACTGAAAAAACTTGACAGTAAAATACTATTCTACCACTGAGCTATCCAGATGTATACTGTTCTTTATGCCATATCACTCTCATGAATCTAATGTGGAAATCATAGTGGAAGTGTGAAATAGTAAACAAATTAATAGCAAGTGTCAATATCTTACATAAAGTTGAGACATATTTGTGAAAAGTAGGCCCACATTATACTTAACAAATGTTAATTTTAATATTTTTCTATAATTTTATTGAAAAATTATAAAATTATTAATTATATATACATATATACAAAAGTGGATCGTTGCAGCGATGGCTGCAGATTATCACACTAAAATGCATTTTAAATATTTTATTTTGAAAAGATCTAATATTATAATAAGCTCTAACTCGAATTTATAATTAAAATTAAATCATCAAAGGCTATCGATTTTACGTGGATATTTAGGTTTCATTGTTAAATTTGCACCAACATATTATTTTCGCCTGCCACACCACGGCGAGAACTTTAAAACTACCCCTCTTTCAGCTCTCTATCTAAAAGCCACTTAAGTAAGAATTGAACTGATATTATTTTTAAGCAAAGAGAAATATTTTATTTACCGATATAAAACTATACACAAATCATGGTTTCAATTGTGATGTAAAGAAAGAATGATTGTACAGATGAACCACTGCCCACACAGATGGAAAAGATAGAGAATTTAATTTGAAAATTGGGTTTTAATTTTATGCCCCTATTTTTACCGGCATAATCGACCTCTAACCTTTAAAATGAGTGTTCGTTTGTTAAATTATGTTCACCATTTAATCGTATTTTCTATTACTGGAAATGGGCTTATGACAGAGAGAGAGAGAGAGAGAGAGAGAGTGGTAAAATGTGATAGTGAAAATGAGAATGTAAGTGTTGGAGTGTATGGTTGTGTAAGTGTGTGGGTGAATGTGGGAATGAGAATGTGTATGTAAGCGTGAGAAAGTGAGTGGATTGTGTGAGAAAGTGAGCGTAAATAACTGAGAATGAGCAATTGAGAGAGATCGAGTTATTTTGAGCGAGTGATGGTGAAAGTATGTGTATGTGATAGAGAGAGAAATATTGGTAGATTGTGTGGGTGAGAGAAAAAGTGTGTGTGAAAAAAAGTAAGATATTGTGTGTGTGAGGGAGAGAGAAAGAAAATATATGAGGAAGAATCCATAACAAAGCGTATACGTGTGTGAGTGTGCGCGTGAGAGAGACGGAGAGTGTAAAATTTGGGAGATATGTTGTGTTAAAGAGAGAGAAAATGTAAAGTAGTGTTCTAGAGAGTTTGAGAGTGAAAGCTAGATACAGAGGGATTAGTTTGGAAAGAGAAAATTAGAGTGAGAAGGAGTTTAAGGGAGAGTTAAAGAAATAAATTGAGGGAGTGGGTTTTAGAGAGAGATATACAGAATTTGAGATAGTATAATGAGTAAGGATAATATAGAAAAGTGAGTCAGATAGAGTGGGAGTGATTTGAAGAACGAATGAGAGTGAAAGAAAATTTAAGAGAGAGGGAGTTTGAAAGAGAAAGTGCGATCGTTTGTGAGAGAGCGATCAAGCGATAGAACGTTTGAGAAAGAGAGAGCGTTTGAGAGATATATAGCATTTAAAAAAAAATAGTTTTAGAAAAAGTATAATAAAGATAATGTTATTGAAATTGTGTTATAAAGTTTGTGTGTGTTTGTGTTAGGGGAGTGAATGGGAGAGAGTGTGTGTGAGAGTTTCAGAGAAAGAGAGAGAGAATGTGAAAATATAAATGTGGCACACAAAATATTGCGGTAATTTGAAATATCATTTCCTCAAAATAAAGTATCAACACAGAAACATAATTGAACTTATTGTATTTGTAAGAAACTGAGAAGATAGATGGGGAACACAAAATATAATTTCTTAAATAACAAATTTTCAAAATTAAGCGGTAAATTAAAAACATAGCTTAACTTTTATGTTTGTAATTTTTAATGTATTACTATTTGCTAAAATGTACATCAAACTCATTATTTGGATAAAATGAACATCAAAACACATTGTTCGAAAAAAAAATCAACTCCTAAACTTATAATAAGATAGTTAAAATGGTATTTTTTAAACATTATTTAGGATTAATTTTTCGTTTTTGAGCTTATAATACATACCACAACATATTTAAACAACATTTTATCATGCGCGAAACAAAACATGGACAATATTTTTCACGAACTTAAAAACTTAAACATTTAATTTTAAAATTATGCTTAATATTATTGATTTGTATGGGAATTAACGATAAAAAAATTCCAATAAAAAAGTTCCTCAGTTTAGGCATCTCAATTTAGATGTGTTATTACCAACATCCAGAGAGAAAATTGCGATGTGTTCGGACCAACAAATAAAGATTGATTTATAATTTTTCACCAGAGAGATATATTTTATTTTGAGATTTACAGCCATACAGCAAATAACGGTGTCCATGATGACTAAAATAATAATGAAAAACTGTTATATCTCTGTGAAAATCGGGATTTCATGGACAACCATTATTTTTCCCGACATCCTGGACTCCTATGAGTGGTCGTTTATAAAAATATGTTCAGTTATTGCCTCATAATTTCAACATCCGGAAACTGGCTTATCAAATTATATATATAAGGCTTTAACCAGCTAAGTTTACCTGAATGACAGCTCGAAATGTTACTAGAAGAAATCCCTAATATATCACTACGCCAACCGCTGACATCTATCACTTTGGATGACTGTACTGAAAACAGATGGTAATATATTAATGTGATAGTTAACCACGGTAATTTAGGCCAATATTATTTATATATTTATTTACGGTCGGCCACAAAGTTTATTTATAGTTTTATTCCCCTTAAAAAAATATTATCACCACTTTCACAAAAACCTCTAACGAACATAGCCTCAAAATGGCGACTGACGAATTTTAAACCATATGATTGAACATAACGGTAAACAAGTTTTTTACAATGATGCGGACACGCAGTTGATGAAAATACTTTATTCGGTTAAATATTTCAAAATACGATAAAATAATCTTAAAATCGTGTATTGTCTGTAAAAAAATTAGAACAATTTTCTCTTTTCCAAGTAAATACGATGCCTGTATTAAAAGGTATTGATGTATGCACTATATTACACAAAATCAGTAACGTTCCAAAACGAAAACTAAGTACTTTTAATTATGTTTAAAATATTGTTTCGAGTTGGACAAAAAGAAATTATTTTAAAAAATTAGATAGTATGAGAAAACTTAAGTTTACGTCATTTTAAATGTAATATATAACAGGTAATTAAAGATCTTTACATTTATAACAAAACTGTGATCTTTTACAAGTGTTGGCAACCCAAAACCTAAACATATGATTTTCTAACGTTCATCCAGGTAAAAACCTATCGTGAATGGAATATATATACTCCATTCATGGTAGGAATTACTCTCTGAAAGGTCTTTTTTCCTACCAATATCCTACTATATAAGAAAACAATTCCTACGCCGAACAGACTTTAGGAACTTCACTTTGCTCGTTTGGGGTGGTGCCTCAAACACCCAGTGAATTTTCTTTGCAATTGGATGTAAACTAATGCAATTCCAGAGTTTTTTTATAGATCTTACCGTTTAGCCACAAGTGACCTCCAAAGATAGGTCCACCCCAACTTTAAAATGGTTTCGAAATTTAGAATTTTATTCAGATATTAAAAATTGATTTTTTACACTTTTTGGAATGTTATTGTCAGTTACAAGCTTGAATCTATAAGTTTACCAAATTTCAAGTTTCTAGCTAATCAAGAAGTGGGTAAACATTAATGTCAGTGATTTAGTTAGCCATGTGGCTTTATAGTAGTATAAAATATCTATCTCCTATTTTTTAGCACAGTTTTCCACTACCTGCTCGGGTTAAACGCTTATGTACTAATTACGTTAAAGATTTCTTAGATTAGGAAGTTTAAATTTATAGGAAGTGTACCCAAATTTTCGTGGAGGTGAGTGTAAATTCGTTTTGGAAAAGCACCCTCAGTACACCCTACCAAGATTCGAACCTTGATTTCTGCATCAGTAGTCTAGTCAGACACAGGAGTGGAGAGGTAAATCGCATTGCTACCAAAGCGGGTTATTTATATTAAATTTATATTTTGAGAGGAGGAAGTAGGAAGATTTTTAACAACCATTTTGCATCTGGTGTGTGAAACATAAAGTAACATGTATATTTGGTTGTAGCATCAGAATCTGCCTTCGGAAATGCTCTGTCACGTAATGTTTTTTAAAAAGATATTTGAGATTTTTACTATTTTTTTTGTAGCTATTTGTGTTTTCTTTTTTTATCCATGAAATATCACTGATTATGCTGGTTGCACTCTGTATTTGGATGCAAAATATGATGGAAGTAGTTGTATATATAATCACTAGATGGCAGGGAAATTTAGTTAAAGTAGAATAGTACTGCCATTGTAAGTTAGAGGTGAATCATCTACCCATGTTAACCCTGTTGTTTATTACGTGTTGAAACTTGGATGGTGTTAATTAGTCACTTTGTATATTTCTCTTTGTTGATAACTTAGTTTGTTTTATTGTGTGTTTTTTCTTTTCCTGTGTGAAATAGTGAGATGTTCTGATATTTTTAGGTTATAGTTAGTGTAGTGTTCTTAACGTAATGGCTACTGTTAAACTTCGTGTGTGTGTAAACCAGCACGATAACTTTTGCTATGTATGTGGTAAGTTCACTAAAAAAACAACAACCCCATAGCATGTCAATCACTGACTTAGTTAAGAAGGTTTATAAACTATACTTTGATTTTGCTCTTGGAGATCAGGATAAACCCTTTACACCTCATATTGTTTGCATGATCTGCACAACTATCCTTATAGCATAGATGAAAGGAAACCAACATACGATGCCGTTTGCTGTTCCAATGGCTAGGTGCGAGCTAAAAGATCATTTTGACTGTTATTTTTGCCTGATAAATATTGCAGAACATTCCAGTAAAACTAAACATACAAATAAATATAATATTTCTTCAGTTACTATGCCTGTCGCTCATTGGAAAGACTTACCTGTTTATGCGTGTCACCTGCCAACCACTGCATCGGAACCATCAGTAAAATGTGAATCAGAATACATACGATCTTTGGAAGAGTACATCCACGAAACTCATGACAGATCGCCTCACCTCATAGAACAGAAGGAACTGAACTATTAGGTCCATGATTTGAAACTTTCTAAATAGCAAGCTGAACTGTTTGGTTCTAAACTGTAACAATGTAACCTTCTAGAGGAAGGTACAGAGATTTCAAGTTTTAGAACCAGAAATAGCTGTTTGTCTGAATATTTTGAAATTAAGAATTCAATATGTGTGTGCACAGACGTGAATGGTTTGATGATGGAGTTGGGTGTTCAACATAATCCATATTAGTGGAGAATATTGATTGATTCATCTAACGCAAACTTAAAAGCATTGCTATTCCATAAATGCAACAAACTTTCATCATTGCCTTTGGTGCATGCGGTGGACATGAAGAAAACTAATGAAAGTATGAATTTACTGATACAAGGAATCAAACATAAAGATTATGAGTGCCAGACATGCTGTGTTTTAAAATTTGTTGCACTGCCTACAGGTTTACGGGATGGATTCACAAAATACTGTGGTTTTTTGTGCTTGTGGGACAGCTGAGATACCAAGAACCACTACAAAGTCAAGGAATGGCCTATGAGGAAATTATATATGGCTGGAAAGTAAAATGTGAAACTTACTCCAGTGGTTGAGCCGAGTAAAATCATTTTGCCTACGCTTCATATAAAGTTAGGCTTGATGAAGAATTTGGTAAAAGCTCTTGATAAAGAAGGTAAAAACTATAATTATTTGAAAAAAATGTTTTCCAAGTTAAGTGAAACAAAGATAAAAGAAGGTATATTTATTGGGCCACAAATTAGGGCATTGTTTAATGATCCAACCTTTGATGCTAAGCCTACAAATATCGAGTTAGCTGCGTGGTCCTCTTTCAATACCATTGTTTACGGCTTTTTTGGCAATAGGCGAGATGATAAATATGTTCCCGTAGTGAGTTGTTAATTGGACAACTACAAGAACATGGGATGTAGAATGTCACTAAAAATTCAGTTTTTACACTCGCATCTTGATTTTTTCCCAGAAAATTGTGGTGCTCTTAGTGACGAACAGGGTGAACGTTTTCGCTAAGATATCCTGACCATGGAGCATCGTTACTAAGGACACTGGAACCCTTTGATGCTGGGGCGATTACTGTTGGCTTCTTTTTAGGCAGAGTGATGAAACACCTTACAAAAGAAAAGTACCGCCATCCCATTTTGTAAAAGAAAAATGACATTAAACTTTGTAAATAATAACATAATGGCTTAATGTGTATTATTTCAGTGCTTTTATTTGGTTTGATTAATTTTTTTACGCTATCAAGAAAACATAGGATAGCTCTGCGGGCTATGTTTTGTTTGTATTTAAAATGGTAAATAGTTACTAATGTCTTATTATATTTGTATTAGTTCTGTGTATCTTGGAAAAGTGACGTAATAGAGATTATCTGGTTTTTACATTGATTAAGCACCAGAAAATTAGTTATATCCACCCATTTACAAACAAGATACAGAAAAAAAAATCAATTCGTTGACCAGTGTAATTTACTTCTAGATTCCATACGGGTGTTTGGAAATTCAAAGCCCAAACTGTACATGTAGTTTTTTGAGCCAAAATTAACATAAAATCCCACAATTACATCCAGCATACTGTTAATACCATTAAATTGTGTTTAAAGTTTCGGAGAACAGGGCCAGGAAAGTAAAGTTGTGAAAGCATGCGTGTACAAGATGTTGCATAGGAGCTAGGCACGTGGCAGTGAACATATAATAATAGCAAACACTTTTTGTGATGCAGGACAGTTGATTATGACCCTCAGAACGTATTCGCATTTCTAAATGGATTGGTGACTAGTGTGCTGTTTACTATTAATATTGTGATATGTTCTGCTGCCCTGCTCCAAGATAACAAGGTGTGCAATGCCACAGACCTAGCTCCTATGCAACTTGCATTACACACATGCCTGCTCAGCTCTGCTCTCCCAGTGCTGTAGGTCGAAACTTTGAACACAATCTAATGGTATTAGCATAGTTTGCCGGGAGTAAGTGTATGGGAATTTTGTATTACTTTTGGTTCAAATAAACCGTATATGCAGTCTGTGCGTTGAGTTTCAAAACACCATTGTATATTTCTATACATGTTCTATTACCAAAAAAAGACTAAGTTTTTTTGGAAACTAGTGTGTACCATGTCTTATTAACCACAAGGGTTTTCCGTATATTCTACTTTTCAAGTAATAGATAAAACATGTAAAATTTATAGGAAATATAACATTATTTGCATGGATATATAATGTAGAGCTGGTTAGTAAAAAATCATTCAGTACATCCGGTCAGAATTTGAACCTCAATACACTTATCATTGACAGACTAGAGCAGACCAGATTAAAATGATGTCTTACCCACAGTTTACACCTATAAAGATTTTTGAGAATACTAATATTTAACAATAACAGAATGTTTACAAAAAATAAATAAAAATAAAATATTGATTAGGTTGAATATGTATAAAGTATTTGAACTTATTTTTCTCATCGATACGACTTAGGTTTCAGACATGCGCTCTGGTTACTAAGAGTATTTTAGACAAGATAGTAGAACAAGTTGATTAGTTACTGAGTGGGAAAATCGTACTTATTTTACAAGGGAAATATTCTAATGATCTAGCCTCATTTCACTGTTAATTCAAATAATTTTTCCTTTAATTCATTTTAATGTCCTTGATTTTAAAAATAAAAAATATTATATTGAATAGTTTATTTTAACACAAATTTTATCTGCAAACAAATCACTAGGCTTACTGGAAAATAGGTTTCCAATATGTTTTATATAAACAACCATAAAAGTTCGCGTATTGAGTTGTTCCTAAAATAGTGTAACAAGATTAGTTATTGACTGTGTGGACAGCTAAGTCTGCAACGTTTATTATCCTCCCTCCTCTCCCATTCCATCATTGTCTAACAGGTTTGTGGGTGAAACTGATTGTAAAGGAACTTATAGTCGTGCAAGGGGGAGCTTTCCCGGAAGAGAAGTTGTGCACTTTCTTCGAACCAAGAAATGTAGGTCTCTAGATTTTGACTGCTAACCCTATATATACGCGGTCGGTGATGGCCAAAGGAATTCCATTCTTAGTTGAGGCTAGCCAAGTGGATGGACCGGCGTTTTCGAGCTAGAGCGCACTGGAATGGGTAGAGTGACCAGTGAGTGGGCTAGCGCCTGTGAGGGTGC
>CABFOW010004432.1:0-24353 GCA_902141385.1 Timema californicum
ACTCTTGCCTCAGCCTTGTGCATGTACTTGGATTTATTTATTTTATGAATAAACAGGCCCTGACTATTTTATATAGGCCTCAGAAGCTTGTATAGGGACGGTTCTCCTTGGTACAGATCAATACGGGAAGTTTATAGATATGATGCATAACTTTCTCTCTAGAATAAATCATCTCCATGAGTTGGACTTGATATTGTCGAGGGAAATGTTTGTCTCTCCTTCTATGTTTTTATTATTTATTCAATCAAAAATAATCATAACCTTACAATAGTATTTGTTTTGCTATAACCCGAATTGGTGGGTCATCGGACTAAGCTTAAAGCTTACTTAGTCTGGTTTTCTGGTCACGAGAAGGTCGGATCTCGAATCTCGACCGAATGTATTAAATGTAGATATTTTTAAATGATTCACAACTCTATCTCCACGAAAATGCGTGAATATTTCCTCTAAATTTTGCCTTCACCCTCCCTACACTGTTAGTTTAGTTGAATACGTATATCACGGATTGCTAGTAAGATCTGTTGCAAAAAAAAAGTATAACACCAAGAGAAAGGAAAAAATATGAACATCCAAGGAAATATAAATTAGAAATAGTGACTAAGTGCAAAAATCTTTGGTTAAAATGCATTCAGATTAACATTCATACTTTCAACTAAGTGTTAAATTAATTGTCTGTGTTTTGGTTATTAAATTTGTCATATGAAAAACTATAGCATATTTATATTATAGTAGTACTTTTTATATATATTTGTATTTTCATTCTAACAACATTCCACTATACAGTTGGTTCCCTGATTAAATAAACCAAATTTGGGGAAGTGGTAAGAAATTGAAAAACTTACTCAAAATATCATTTGGAGATTAATTCATGGTCGCTTCCTTTTCGGGCAGACAGCAAAAAACTAAATAAATACCTGTTCTTCTGCATACAAATTTCAATAACACTGAACATTTTATGTTTATCAAACACCTTGGTATAAAAGATGCGTAACATTAAATAAAATACAATATTTTGGGATTGGGAAACTGGATAAAATACGCGTTATACTAAGTGAATACTAACGAAGAATGTTTTACAAATTAATGATAATTACTATCACTAAGACAGACCTTAATTTTTTTCGATATTTTGTTTAGTTTAGGGTGAACGGGGGAATCAGGTATACACGATCAATGAGATATGTGAAATCCAATTCCACAATTTAGAAATTTAGGGAAATTTTAATGTGTATAGCTTTGAATTATTATGTAAATAGTCGTTTATTTCAACACATTAATATTTTTGTTTATTTGACAGTTTTTCAGCTTTTATCAACATTGTTTGCGATCTTAAGGGCCAGTGGAGGGGGCTAAGATAACTCACTTGTCTCCTCTTTGCTCAAGGAATCACCGTCGGCAATTATGTATACATTTTACAAATTGATATATTCTATCAATTACATATTTTTAAATGCAGAATTATTTCTTAGAGAAACTGGTTTAAATACGCGCTATAAAAAATGAATACTAACGTATAATGTTTTATACATTAATTATATGTAATTAGTTTGTATCACAGTTATTCAAATTTCCCTTTCAATGAGCCTACACATATTATTAGTTTTTTTTATTGGTATTTGGCTAATATTTTGAGACAGTGCAAACATATTCTGATCTTAATCGTGGGGTTCAATGTAAACAATATAATTACATGAAGTAAACAGGTTATAGTATTTTTCAAATAATATAAATAACATTTTTTCTAAAAGCTTTAGCAATGATATAAATTACAGCTATTTACGGTTAAGTAGAGGGAAAATGAACCAGCACTAGCGTATAAATAGGATGGGATAAATACAATGATAAATCATATTTGGAAAACCACTCCTAGTGCACCCGGCCTAGTTTCAAGCCATGTCTTGCCCTTCACCATATACTTCGAGCCAGGTGACTTGAACTGCATGACCACTGGTGCAGAGAAGACAATTCTGACTTAAAGGCATTTACATTACAAGTTTTTGGCAAGTATATATTCCTAGCTACCATTTACATACGTAAGCAATCATGAGATCCGTCATATATATAACGTGAAGGGAGGATGGTAAATAATTCAGGAAAAACCATCTCAGTTCATCCAATCGGGCTTAAAACCCCATTTTACCCACAATCAGAAAAATATTCAAAAGATATATACAATAATAAAGTCATATCGGCACACTGCCTTACAAAGCTTCCTCCGTTTTATCTTCCCAAGGTTTATTTTGAAATATTACATCGAGTCATTTAAGGCTTCAATATTTTTCCCGGATGTTTTAGTATTATTTAAACACTCTAAATCTTGTTTACAGTGAGAACCAATAAAACCAACAGAATGGATGCAGGCCTGCTTTTCTCCAGTTAATTTGTAGCGTAGCCTCATAAAGTGCCCTAACAAAATATATATCACACTTATTGTGGCGCTACTTGATTTATGTAAATTCAGGAATCTGAAAATAAGCCCTAGGGAAATTAGACATGCAAGCAGGGTGAATCATGCTCAATGTGGTATGTGTGTGTATGTGAGTTCATTTAAAGTTTAGAACTAATCAAATGTTGTAAATACGTATAGTATAGTCTTTGCCTCAGGGAGTGCTTGAGTGTGTACATAACTTTTATTGCTATAACCCCTAATACTAGGTGACTAGAAACTTGTATTTAATTAGATCAAAATCTTTACTAAACCTGCGCTGGTATGCACACGGGAAAAGGCGCTAGTCTCGTCTTATCTGGCATGCATATTTTTAATGGGGGTCGAATCTAAGCCGGGTGTTTTTCCCATAATAGTTGTCTACTCTACCGCTACGCGAGTGAATGTGCAGTTACTTTAAATTATTCTACATTTCTTCTCCCTACCCCATTTATTTTAAATTTGCGATTAATCCAGACGGGCAGTGAGACGCGAAACACGACTTTAGAAAATACTTTGTAACGCATTATGCTTTTTACTTTATCATATAAAGTTAAAGTGTTGTAAAATGGAAAATTTTCGACCTTTAGACCTTGATGAATGTTTACGTTTTGGGTGAATCCGAGCCAAAAAGGGCGGATTTTTCATTATATAGTTATATATCGGGACTCTTTATGATTACGACCTTAGACCTCATAGTTAAGAGTAGTTCACAAATAATTGTTTTTGAAAATTCAAAATTTTTCGAAATTAGCATTAATCTTTTATTTAAAATGGAAATCTAAGGAGTGTTTGACCTTACAATTGTTAAAAACAACATAAGCCTTATTTTTTTGATGGAAAATTCGTTGAAGGGTAGTTTACTATGAGTGATTTTTTTTTAATTCAAAATTTGTTGTCAATGGCCTTAAACATTTTATAAAATGTTTATATGGGAAGCCTTTTACATGATAAATAAAAAGGTAAACTTGTTTTTTGAGGAGCATCTCCTTCAAGGGTAATTGATCAGTAACTGAATTAAAAAAAAATAATTAAATATACATATAATTATCCAAAGATTTGGTTCAAAATTGGCATCGTGTGATTTTTTATCATTTGAATAATTTTACATATTTGTCCTTCTTAGCAAAAATTCATTATGTTATTTAGTAAAATTTAAGGATAAAAATGGTGTATATATAGAGTGATGTAAAAATAAAAAAATAAATAAAAAATGAGCCATGTTACAAGAAATTATCAACATCGAAACTCAATATTAAGTTGGCCGACTTGTGGTTGGTGACTTCAAGTGATTTTTTGTTGGTTCCTTTTAATAAGAATTTTTACATCGGCTATAAAAAAAAGTCGGCTTTGTCGTTGGATAAAATGAGTTCTTAAAAAAACAGCTAGGAACTACCTGGTTACAGGAAGGAACCTGGTACATAGATAATGAACTGTGGCCTAATCTGACCCTCAACAATATTATCAGAGTTGATTGGACCTTACCTTTGGTAACTGGGAACAAACCAGGGCACATGCTAAGATAAACATACATGGATAATAATTACAAACAGTTTATGAGGAAGTGTAGTTTAGAATTAATGTCAATTTCAGTTTTATGCCCGAGGAGTGCCAGTTAGTTAACAATACTAAATTAGTCCATAAATCTCTTATGGAATATTTTTAAATTGTTTATTTAATGTCGTTCTCTTGAATTATACAAATATTCCATTGGTAATGTATAAATTATACAAATATATAAAATATTGAAATAAATGTTGCTACACAAAGACCAAATTCATGATCGTTATAGTTAATTTAAATAAATAATTTAGTAGAAAAATATATTCTTGAGGCCAAATAAATATTTAATGTCCAAAAATGGCTAAATGGTAACGTTTAAATACTGAGAAAATTAAATTTGGTGAGTCTAGTTAAGTTATTAGAGAATTGTTTGTAATAGTTTCTGATCTGTGATGGCTGGAAATGAGAAAGGATAAAACTTGGATAAAATTAGAAAAGTCCTTCCTGCCCGTGAAAATAAATATCCTCTGTGAAAATAAACATTCTCTGTGAAAATGTTGATTGTTTTATATCGAAAGTGAAAATATTTTTACTAATGAAATCATGTAGAACTTTTCTTACAAACATTTCAAAAGCATTAATGACCACTGTAATAACTTTTGAATTAATTTTATTATGCTTAGGCCACAATTTTTCCTTAGGTAGGTGTCGTGTTGTATTTAGTATAGCATCGCACTCAAGGCGTACTAAGTCTGATTGTGAAACTGGCCCTACTGAGCTTGCCACAGGCCGAATCAGATCGGAACGGTCAGAATAAGAACCCTCCGAACAGAGAGGAGTGTTGTCCGCACACTGGCTCAGAACTCAATTCATGTCAGTCTGAACACAGCAACTAAAAGAGTACGTCGATTTTAGTTATTTGATGATGGTGAGTGATAGAAGCAGCTAAGAGCAGGTAATGGTGATTGTTATATGCATTGCTGCCGATGTTGATCAAGAGGAAGAAGAAATGGCTTCAAAAATACTTTGAGATCACTTCATACAGTAAATGCAACTTAATATTTCCGAGATTTCCTCCCACGCATTTTTCTTCACAACACAACCATACTAATGTTTGTTAGCAATGTCATAAACTATAGGGTACTGCTGAACTAAATTATTGATTATTTCATCGTCTAACGACATTTTTTAATCAAACAAAGATTGTCGAGGAACAAGAAACGAAGATCAACAGATGTAAACTGAGCGAGAGTGTAGACGATGCAATAGTTTAGTGCTGAGGATGCATGCGCATAGATTCGGTATCCATTGGAATCGGTTAAAATATTCCTTCCTGCAAATCGATTTGTTCAGTTCCGATCCTTCGTTGACGTTTCTGATCCGATCCGAACCAGTATGCGGGTCTTCATTAAAATACAGGTAGTCAAAATTTCCGATGCATTCTATTTCGATTCGATTCAGTGTATGCCAATCTTTACACTGATAACGTGTTTTGAAATATTCAAAAGATACTGTACATATAAGAATGATCCCCCTATAGCAAAAAATAAATATCTGAGGGATGTTGTAACTCTTTCAACAAATGTTAATTACTCTTCTAACTTTAGTGTTAATTTCCATAACTTTTGGACCCCCAAATTCGCTATTATTTCAACATCTGTTGAACATATTCTTGTGAGGTTTTTGTAGTGATCAGAGTGTTCCTGAAACCATTAATCAGCAAGTAGTACATGCCCACTGTTTTATTGTCTTCTATTATACAAACGCGTCTCCCACCATCTTATTTTAATTTTATTCTTAGATTTGAACACAAATTACCAGTGGTAGGCTGTAGGGAGGACCAGTGCATGCGTGGAAACAAATGTTTTCATACAAAACAAGCCATTGTGTTTTGGCGTATAGAATGATCAAGGACCATATTTATTGACCAGTTTCAGGTGTCGATTTAAACTTCTTGTTATTTGTATCTGTGCGCAGCGCTACACCTTGCCATCTTAGAGTACAGCCGGAGAACATAACCCAATTAATAGTAATCAACACACCATTCCATCTAGAAATATGAATTCGTTCTGAGGGTCATCATTAACAGTCAAACATCACAGAAAGTACTTGACATTATTACATGTACAATGCCACGCACCTAGCTCATATGCAACTTGCTGTACACGCATGCTTGACAACTTTCTTCTCCCATTGCTATACTCCGAAATTTTGAAAACAATTTATGGTATTGTCATAGTTTTTCGGATATAAGTGTATAAGGTTGTAGTATTACTTTAGGTTCAAACAAGCTGTATGTGCAGTTTGGACTATGAGTTTCTGAACAGCCTGTATATATAGATAGATATGGATACATACAACTAGATATAGTTTTATATATATATATATATATATATATGGATACATACAGCTAGATATAGTTATATATATATTTATAGTTTGAAACTTGGATGATATATTTAATATTGAACATTAAACAGTTCATTTTGTAAATAAAACATATTTTACAACCATTAAAAGAAAACTGATCGTTTAATACTGGAACCTCTAATTATTTACAATTTTGGTACCCCTACAGTTTTAAATATGGCCCCGAATTAACGTAATCACTCTAGTAATAAAGGGCTATAATTGCTAAAAGTGCTGGTAACAAGTGTGAATATACTGGAACCTCCAATTTTTTACAATTTTGGTACCCCCACAGTTTTAAATATGGCCCTGACTCGACGTAATCACTCTAGTAATAAAGGGCTATAATTGCTAAAAGAGCTGTTAACAAATGGGAATATTAATGCCTAATAGTACAAATATTATAGATTAATTATTTTATTGGCCACTAGTATCACAAACTCAATAAAACTTCAAAGCTAACAGAAAAAAAATCTGAAACTGGATGAGAAAGACACAATGAATGAACATTGAAACGGATTGTATCTAAGATAGAAGCAAAAAACCCTTTAGTCTTTTGTGAACTAACGTTTTGTTACGTCACTTCAACGAAAACACTCAATCCTCCCCACCAACAACGAGGTGGCGATTAAGTTCCAAGGAGTTGGGGGCTAGAAAGTTATAAGGGGGATGGAACTCCTATTATATTGAGTTCCAAATCTTTAGTTTCTTAACTTTTTAGGAACCGTCCCTACTTACTCACCTGCTCGCGAACTGAAGACTAGTCATCTGAATCAGAAAGTATTTTTTACAGATGCTATTGAGCAACGTTAATAGCACAACGCTTCCACAATCACGCCCATGGTGCAAGTAAAGTCAGTTAGTTGACTCCACGGGCCAAGATTCTGTAAATAAATAAATAAATAACCAAAGCATCTGGGCATGTTCCAAGACTTGAGGCTCAGTTTAAAAAAAAAACATATCCATCTCAAGTACCCCCCATTAGCTGAGCGAGGGCTTAACTCGGAGTTATTATAAATGAGGTAGAGTTAACATAGCCCAGCCCTATTAATTTTAAAGAACACGTTAGTTCAGCAGATCGCATATTTCAAATGGAGGTTCTGAGAAATGAGTGTTTGTGTGGGTTTTATACAGTAAGCTTGTTGGAAAATGTGTGGTTTGCGGGTAACCTTTCCGCAGGGGAAAACATGTTGTTTCATTATTTGCAGCTCTTCATGTATTTTGTAGTGTGGATTATATTTGGCTTTTATTATAATTAAGTTCAACATAAGGCTTTATCCAAATGGCAGGGACGAGAGGGATATTTTGAGGAGATGTACCTGAATCAACATAGAGAGGGGATTATTTAACCACAGAATAAAAATAACCCACAGGACCGGAATTAAAGTACCAACCTAACATGAGTCAGTGATTAAATGTAACCACTTTAACCCCTTTTACGCTGATGTGGGTTACCCTTGAGGGGCAAAGAGACGTATTACATACCTCTTGAAATCATTCCAAGTTATTTAAAAAGTGGTTTATTATTTCAAAATATTGCTTAGGTCAAAATGAAAGTGAAGGTATAAATAGGTTTCCTTAGCATTAACAAACTTATTGTACATTTTAGAACTTTAAACATGTCAATGAAAAGGTATAGGCCTAACTAGATAGTTTTCACCGAAGTTGCACGTCATATTTATGTTATAGTTCTGAGATCAAAGTAAATTGTTTGAATTATAGATCCAGCTCTCCTTGAACGAATAAAGTTATATTTAACAGGTTAACAACGGAACATTCTAATATCATTAAGGATATTTTTTTAGTGACTTTTAAGTTTCAGAACTGCCATTATCATAAGAAATCCCATAGTAAGAGTAAGCGGCGCCCTTAATTTATATATCAAGTAGCGATACCAAAAAGTACGGATGGATTATCAAATAAATTACTAATGCAGATGGTCACATTGTTAAAAGAATCAGACTCACAGTAGACAAGATTGCCAGGAGGTCAAGATTTGAATCTCAGTTGGATGAATAGGGAAGTGGTTTACCTCAACTCCTGTCCTCAATAGATTGTGTGCGGTCCCTCACATTTTATTTTCCTAAAACTTACCCCAATATTATGCTGTTATATAACATATATTCACAAAAAGTATAAAAATAAACTAACTGTGCTTCTAAAATACGTGCAATCAGAGGGAAGCTACAAAAGAAGGCCAAAAATTGCACAACGCCCTCACATTTCATCCTCCTACTCCTGTATTTGTAAACTGCTCTCTTTATTCGACCATCCCTACCCTACCCCCACACAAACAATTCAGTTGTGACAATGAATGGGGTCGAATCCCCTTCTCCCCTTAGACCACATTCTCAATAGAATAAGAGAGATTGTCTTCTTTTATTAGTTCACCGATTGATAAATGGTCGGTCTGCTTCCGTCTCTAAAGGCTCTCCGATAGCTGCTGATTGGTCACGGCCTACAAGTTTTTGTTGGAGAGGTTTCAAAACTTGATACTGCCAAGAACGGTCTTGGTGCCAGAGGGCTATTTTCGACATTTCGTTAAATAATTCGTTATTTAAAATAAAACAGGGAAAATTAACCACTCGGAAGTGTAAACACAGTTCTAACTATAAGTAAAATGATAACAAAACGCAAACAAAATGGTTTAATTTTAAGACAATACGAAAAATATGGTTTTCTATGAACATCCCTGATAACCCACTTCTATGATCACACGGACCAAATATCAAGGCTCATCTAGTCCGGTTTCACGGTCATGTGAGGCTCAGGACTAAAATTTCAACCGGGTGTACTGAGAGTGGTTTATCCTAGATGATTTGTCAATCTCCATCTGCATGCAATTGTGGGTACATTTCATATTCATTCTACCTTCCCATCCATACCCAATCAGTGTGGTTAGAATGTGTGTATCCTGGAAGGATGGTAATACGTGGTGCTAAATAAATCTTAATTCAAAGATATATTTATTATTATTATTATTATTTTAAACACCTGGGTGAGCAGGCACGTATCGAACATTTGATTTCAGTCTAAGGAAAGTGGAAAGTAGGACATTAATTCAAACCTTTAATAATGTTTTGTATATATAACTTGTATCACGTTTATTAAACTATTCCATCTCACCCCACGGATAACTTAGATAGTACAGTTTAAACAGAGCATCACTCAGTTTCCCTTTGTATAAACATATGCGTGCGAAGCGTGGGTGCCATGGATGGCATAGTACCCCCACTAGTCATAAAAATAAAGAGAGGAAAATTTGGAGTGACCAACGAGTGAGGTAGTTAGAAACCGCGTCGATAGATATTCCAAGGGTAGGAATTAATGCAGACTTGAGACCATGCTACCTGATGGTCCCATTCATCGAACAAAGAATTGCTGGGGATGCACACTAGGAACACATTATTGACGAGTTTAAAATAAGGGTACCCTTTATCTTGCTATTAACATTTAAAGTTTGTGTTTTTCAAACAATTATGTTATAAAATAAAACATTGATTCTTTTGTGCTTTTAATTTATTGTAATTGTTATAAAAATAAAATAAAAAAATCCCATGGGGGAGGGGGCGTTCAATCCGCCCCCTTCATGATTTAACTAACACCCCCATCAGCCACATCCTGCACACGCCTATTAGTGGAAAATGTAATAGTTGAGAGCATTAAACTGTTTTGCTACACTTAAATAAAAAAAACAATAACATTTAAATATATTTACTCTAAAGCAAAAAATAAAACTATTGCACATATAGCAAATTTTCTGTTGTCAATTGAAGAATTTAGAAAACCTCACTTTGTTGCAATTTCTATTTCTTGTATCTAATATTAAGGTTAATCAGCCGTGAGACGGACTACTTAGAGTATTATCATAGATAGATATTTTCGTAAGGAGTATCAAGCCCCGTACACCCTAGCGAGTGGAATGGCGAACCGAACAACGAACCGTACGCTGAACTGCGTGGCGAACACTGACAGCTGATGGGGTGTTCGGTTCGCTGGTTTTCCGTTAGTATCGTCCAAATCCAGAGAGGATATGTATCAACAAGAATTGGGAGCCACATATATTTGCATCTTTTATTAATCTTATGGTTTATCAAATACTCTGATTTAATACATATTTTTAAATAGTAATTACCTTTTATGGGATTTAAAAAATAAATAATCACTTTGATTAGAATAATGCACCTCGCGCCCCCTCCCCCACTGTCCCGGCACCGATTTAACTGATTACCAAACCCTTCCTTCACCTCTGACAAGACATGTATTAATCACAACTTGTGAATGTGGGGAATGCCAGGCCTCCATCGTGGTTCGGATTCCACGTTAAACCGTAGGTCCTCTATTTCATCTCACAATCACCCTACCATTACACATTAGCGTAAGTGCGTATAGCCCGAATGGGTAGTAAGACATGGTGCTAATAATAGTAATAATGATAATAATAATAATAATACAAAAATGTCACTTATGAATGAAAATATAACTTTTAAAACCATGTTTTCTCTCTGACTCATTGGAGGGGTAACAGTCAAACTCGAGCTGGGAGTGAAAGTTATATCATCGTCAAATGCAGCTGACTAAACTTTTACCTCAGGGTTAACCTTTAGGGAAGTGGTTTTCAAATTAGGAGTCGTGGCGTGCTTCAGGCGAGGTTGCAATGCTCACAGAGGTTATTGCTTTGTAACTACTTTTTGGGAGGTTATTATGATTATGTAAAATTCTTGAAAATAACATTATAACTCCACACATCATATTAAGTTACGATTTAGTAAATAAATAAAAAACAATCATATGTTTAATTATACTGTAAAACATTAAACTCTATTTCACATCTATGTATACTTCCTTCGTATATTTTGTCCGTAAACCACTTTAACATAAGTTATCTAACAATTAGTAAAACCTTTATTATTATTACACCGCCATAAAATGTTAAATGACTCTTTAGTTTGCTCAGAGCTTAACAAACTATTTCAAATCATTTTCTTAGATAGCAATAATGTTTATATGAAGGTCCCAAATTAAAATATAACAAGAAGATATTAAAATGATTAAAAAATTGTTATTTTACTGCTTAGTTCCTTTTTGGTTATCCAACTCTGACAGTTGTTTACTGACTTAATTTACTGTAGCAACCTCGTGTTTGGGCAAATGGCGCTAGATCCAACATATCCACCGGGCTCGTAGATTCTCTTTTGTGACATCTTGGTCACATTCTTACTTTAACTAATCATATAATAAAGTAATAATAATTATAACAATCTTTGGTGGGCACGTGGGTTGAATTTCATGGTCGTATAGTTTAGTTTGTTGGTGATGGAAGAATCAGGATTTGAATTTCGGGCGGTTGTACTGAGAGTAGTTCTTACTAAAAGGTTTCCCCTCTTACTCCACGGAAATAATGGTTAGTTTCATCAAAATTCTACATCTCTCATCCTTACTCAATTTATCAATTAGTGTAATTAAGTGAGGATAGCCAGGACAGGAATTAAGGTGCTGTAAAAACATTATTAAAAAACTAAAATTTGAAAGTTTGGAGGTTTTCAAGTGGTCACAATATACTCAAAGAAGAAAATTAATGTAAAAACCTTCCAAAGTTGTAAATCGTGGATTTAGGGTGTGTATATCAAGAGTAATTTTATCTTTTAGATCCATTATCAACCTGACACCTCAAACCCCATAGTCATCGTTTCGGATAGCTTGACAACCACAATAAATAGAACGCGAAGACTTGGTATACTTTGGTAATCTTAATTTGTACTTTTAAATATATTGCGAGACTGGCGTGTTATTTACTGTGATCATTGCTGTGTGTAATACAAGAAAAAGTGTAAATAAAAACAAAAACTTACAAATGTACTTTGGGAAACCTTAGGCTGTACACCTAAAGCGTTTTATAAAACATTTATATCAATTGCAAGTTTGTCATCTTAGACTTCGTGACCACCATTTTTGGTAGCTTCAAAACCAATTAAATTATAAATCTCTAATTTGACATACGTACTTAAAAAACTAGAGGGACGGAACATGGGCATTTTACTTTACTTTTAAATATATTATGAGCCTAAAGACTAAAATCGTATGCATACTGGTTAGTGTGAAGATATTCAATAATGGTTCATTATCAGTAGGCTATACGTACTGATGAATAGAGTAGATATTTTTAATCGGAAATTTGCCAACGAAATTTTTTAACTTAAAACACACATCAGTGGTCATTCGGCCTAAAGTGACACCTTCGCAAAGTACTGTATTGTCGGTGACGAGAAGGTCAGAGTTCAAATCCCGGTTGGGTGTATTGAGAGGGGGTTTCCCTAAATATTTATCCATTCTATTTTCCACAAATGTCAGAAATTTATATCTAAACTCTTCTTTCCTCATCCCCAGCTAGTTTAGTGTAAATATGCAGAAGACGCTGTGCACAAACGCCACAATAAATTGTATTAGTGTTGTAAACGTTAGCGACAACTTTTAAGTTTACTATTGTCTTTCAGTGTTTTAACCCTACATGGTTCAATCCGTAATCTTTTTACCACAGAACAGTTACAATAGAAATAGCATTGTGCTTCTAAAATAACTTTGATCTAAATTGTAGAAAAATACTAGGTTACTAAATGTCAAAAGTTTTATTGTTTTGATTTGTTCAAATGTTTAAATGTATTTTAAAATAAACAGGAACGAATAATTTTACTCTAAACTGCAACACAGAATTATTGAATATAAATATCACACACTGAACACATGTGTATCGCTGCCAATAAATATATGACGTTTTCTACCTCTTTTTTTAAATTTAATATGTTAATGTATAATGTTATTTCATAATAAGACAACGTCCATGTGTCTTAATATTGCACTGTCTTATCATTCCATTTTAATTAAATATTTTTAAAGAAACATCCATAATGGTTTTAAAAAGTATATTTGATCAGAATTATATTGATGTATGAATGTCCGTATAGTTCACTCTGTGATACAAATACTCGCTTGTAACTGTGATGTGGCCCATTCAAAACTTGTTGAAACCTTATAGAAACATGTTTACACACGCTCTGATGCTAGTAATTACGAGTAACGGCCAAATAGACACCAAACAATGATTTGTGAAGTTATAACTGTTACTATATGTCAAAAGCAGCTCGCCATGACAATGTATAGTTATGTTTATGTCTAAAAAGGTACTTGCTTGGATAGTAAATAGGGAGATGCTTGATTTAAGAGTAGATTATAACTCGTTGGCAGGAAGGTTTAATCGAGGTAGCGTGATATGTGAGCCCTTAAATTTGTTCACGTTAATGTAGGTTCATTATATCTAAATTACGCTCATTACACCTGTGTCTTAGATTAAGTCAATCATTTCTATATTTTCTTTAGCACCACGTATTACTACTACCTGTTCAGGTTATACACATATGTATTAATAAAGCAATTGAGTTTGGGATAAGGAAGCTTGAATTTAAAAGAAGTGTACACGCTTTTGCGTGGAGAAAGAGTGGAAAACTATTTTGGAAAAAAAAACCTAATATACTTGACCGGGATTCGAACCTTGATCTCCCTATTATCGGAAGTCTAGTCCAACACTAGAATGACGCCTTAGCCTATTCATCCACTGAAGCAGATCACGACAACTATTCATTAATCTAATGGAATGGGGATTAAAAGTATGTTTGAGAGGAAGTGCATCCACATTAGCTTTAGGTGTTATGAGAATACCACAGTGATACATCACACGTGGAAAATTATTTCCACCGCAATTTGTTGGGGTTCGAAACCCGACCTTTCAGTCAATCGTTTAAGAAAGTTGGTTTCTATGGACCCTAGCTGCTGGTCTCCCTCTGTCCTCGCCCACCAACATGTACATGTTGTTATGTGATGCTATCCGCCCGTACGCTGGTAAACAGTTCGAACCTCTTTTGTTGTGCTTATAGCTATGTGCAGGAACAAGGCACCAATTAGCGCGTTAGTTTCAAACATTTTGGACTTATTATGGCCTTAATTGAACAAGTCAATAATGTGTAAATCGTGATGTCACATATCATGAAAATAACTGGCTGCACCCAACGAGATAATTTGGAGGTCGTGAATCAAACCCTGACAAACTACATTATACAAGATTGACGCCGCATGCCCAGCAGCACGGGGAGTAGAGCAACTTCCTATTAGCTTCATCCCACTATATAACTAAAAATAACAGCCTCTTCCATTTTTTAATCAAATATACCACACAACAAAAACAAGCGGTTTTATGTTCATATTTTACAATATGGATAAAATAAGAATTACATTTATCTAAAGCATACGTATGTCTAGATGCAAAAAATAAAAAAAATGAATCCACATAAAAATTTAATGAAAGTCATAAAACGTAAAATGAAAACTGTCTAAAAATAGCTGACGAAAAGGGATTACGTCAGGTAAAATAAGAAAAAAAGTAATAGTAGATAAAAATGAGAGCATTAAATCAAATAGCTACTTTACGATAACTGCAATATGTTATCGTTTACATAGCTGACATAATCAGGAACGAAAACAACCGTTGAGCAGTTTAAATATACCCTGGTGGTGGTAGGAAGGTGTGTCTGAAAGACCATTTTCCTTGCCAGAATTCTACTGTACAGTAGGATTTTGGTAGGAGAAAGGACCTTCCAGAAACACCGTCCTAATATCGACAGGGTCTGCATCGCTCCAACAAACGCTAGCGTCCATGGAATTTAGAAGGTTAAAAATAACATGTTTTCTATTTCGTCTGGCTCAGAACCTTGCCCCGCCATTAAATGTATCTCTTGCACCTGTTAAGTAGTAAATACTTATATTACACGAGGAACATAGATAAACAACTCTTCCTGGGAGTTTTTTAAAGGTATTTTAAATAGCTGCTGCCAACTTGTTAATAACCGTAAGTTTGAAAAAAAAGGTTCAGTTAGGATTATCTTAGGGTTCAAGTTACGTTCTAGAAGATCCTGGTTTGTTCTCAATTGCTGGTATTTAAGATATCCATATATTTTATCTTTATGCTCTACACTATTAGGGCAAGGAGGAGGAAACAAGAATATAAAAGAAGTACATCCCTATTGGAGTGGATAAAGATACTATACATATATATAGGTGTATATATACATACATATATATAGATATATACATACATATATATAGATATATACATACATATATATAGATATATACATACATATATATAGATATATACATACATATATATATGTATATATAGATATATACATACATATATATATATATATACATACATATATATAGATATATACATACATATATATAGATATATATATACATATATATAGATATATACATACATATATATAGATATATACATACATATATATAGATATATACATACATATATATAGATATATACATACATATATATAGATATATACATACATATATATAGATATATACATACATATATATAGATATATACATACATATATATAGATATATACATACATATATATAGATATATACATACATATATATAGATATATACATACATATATATAGATATATACATACATATATATAGATATATACATACATATATATAGATATATACATACATATATATAGATATATACATACATATATATAGATATATACATACATATATATAGATATATACATACATATATATAGATATATACATACATATATATATGTATATATAGATATATACATACATATATATATATATATATATATATATATATATATATATATAGAGAGAGAGAGAGAGAGAGAGAGAGAGAGAGAGAGAGCATTGCGGAAAATTCTCCTCACACTTGGATGGGACTTGAACCTCAACCTCTCCCACTACTGGTAAGAACAGACAGGACTAGACTGAGGCCTTTGGTCGCGTACCCATTGGTCTGGGTGGTTTCATATCAACAGGCTCAACGTTGGCTAACGTTACTTCACAAGGCAATCCTATGGTAGTCTTTGATTTGAAATGGTTTAGGATTATACACACATCGGTGTTCTCATTGTTTAAAGTGTCATTTCCACCCTGTAAGTTTATTGAGGGATTGGCTTGGGTCGGATCCTAGCCGGGTACACTAGCGGGTTCTGGAAAGAGGGGGGGGGGAGGAAGGAAGATTCCTATCTGATCTCTACGTTAATACGTGTGTGCATTTCCTTGACCTGCCTCATACCTACCCTTTAAATCAATACATTAATTGCCTTAATGTTAAACAATTAAAATTATTTCGGTGAATTTGATAGACTGCAATTAGTAAACAACACCATTATTATTTGTATTGTCAAACCTTCATTTATTTTCACTCTTATCCAACAGTTCTAAAATATTCTATATATACTTTCAAATTCCAAGAATGTAACACTTTTTGTACAACAGGTTTCTCGTTATTTTACAAAATAAACTCTTATTTTTTCAAATGTTATTTGTAATGAAATTTAAGTAATTTTAATTTAGCACCCGTTCTGGTCACACGCTTAAGTACTAATTACACTAATGCGTTAGGGATTGGGACGGTTGAATTTAGATGAAGTGAACCCGTATTTGCGGGGAGGTAGAGTGTAAAACCATTTAGGAAAAACCACCCTCAATTCATCCGACCGAGATTTGAACCTCGATCTCTCCGTCCTTGGCAATTTAGCTCAACGAGAAACTAGAGTTTTATCTAACTACGCCACCGAGACGAGTTGTAATGAAATTAATTAGATATTAGTTGTGTAAAAGGTGTTTAGAACAGGTTTATTTGAGCTTAATGTAGAAAATATGTTTAGACTACGCATACCAATATTTCAGGAGGGAGATAAAGATAAGACACATGCTAGAATCAACGTTCTGAGTTATTCACTTAGTTTTATATTACATACAAGACCCTACCCGAACATTTAAATCTTGAAGTTAAACATCACTATCAATACTATAGGTTTTCCATCTGTTTTGTTGTTGTTGATAAATTACCTATATTTTCCCCGCGCTTTATCATACAAAGAAAAATGTATTTTTATGGTTCTCCCACTTTTTCAGTTGAGTGACAACCCTGAGGTATCCTTATACCATGGAAATCGTTATGTGTTTGTCACGTTTGGCAGCTACATGATAAATGTTATGATATTTTGTCAATGCTCGCTAATCATTTTATTTTATAACCCTCGTATTTAACAAAATGTATATTTTTTCCAAACATGTGTTCGTCTATATGAAAGCGCTATTTGCAGTTCTATGAAGACACTCATCATATCAATACCATGCATTTATGTTTGTTCATTTTAGTAAATAAAATATTGGAAAAATATTTTCCCTGCAAAAATAATCAAGATAATTTGGTGACGTTGATTACATTCCTTCCTCCCCTTCTTCCCATCTCCGTCAGCAAACAAAGTGGCTCTGATGAGGGATGTTTGACCACGGATGATGTTATAAAGAGACAGAGAACTATGATTTTAATTTTGAAAACTCAGTCGTGCTGATCCGACCATATTGACCACTTTAACACTCAGAGACCGCGACGCTATTTGGAGCAGTTCCGGCTCAACGACCTCTTCACCTCACCCAAATAACAATGGCGTCGCCCTTTCGTTTTGAAGAGAGCCAACTGCTGCCCTAGTTTCAATATTTCCAATCAATAAACAAAGGTGGTTTGCTATAAAATTGCATCTATAAGGGTCTTTTATACTATTGAGAGCATTCGAAGTTCAATTTTTAAAATAGGATTAAAACTACGACACTCCTTATACGGTAGGCATGTAAATAAATGACAGCTAGCAATGTTACCAGGGCTACTCTCATGTATCCATTCGCCAAACAAAGTGATCTGCAAGACCATATGTTTATTTGTTGCTACTTTTGGCGGTCGAAACTTTCACGACAGTCAATTTGTTTTTAATTATGTTTTTCTTTGATCTGTTTTTACATCTTCTGCTAACCGTCAGTTACCACCACTTTTATGGCGGGTGAACTCTATGTCACCACAAGACTCACCAACTAATTTAACTCTAGGATATGCCCACATCTATGTGTACGCTGACTAAATTTCAGGATCATTTAGGGTCGTATGCAAGAACTTGACTAAGTGGATGCTAAGTGGACACTAGCTTGGGTTTGATTGTGTCATCATAGGTTAAAAGGTGGAGAGATAGTGAGCTTAGGGCCACACTATCGGTCCACTAAGCATTCCCTATAAGTTCTTGCATACCGCCCTTAGTCTGGTTTGTCGGCAATGAGGAGTTAGGGCTTTTAATCAAAGCCAGGTATTATGAGGGTGGTTTTCCTTAAACAGTTTATCATTCTTACTCCACGCAAATACAAATAGGCCTACATTTCCTATAGATTCAACCTTGCTCATTTACTCGCCATTATTTTAATTAAATTAACAGTGTCATGATGCATAGTCTGACATGTTGGGAAAATAATAATTCTATAACAACACTCGGTACGTTGTCCATTAATTCACGATTGTAAAAAGGTAAAACCCATCATTTATAATTTTACTGCACATTTTGTTTATCGAACCCAGAACCTTTAACCCAGCAGTCAGATGCGCTATCAACTGAGATAAGGAGTCTGACACATAAATATTTATTCTTTGATTATGTTAAAACAAGTGTCCGACACCTTATCTCAGTCGGTAATGTGTCTGTAAACTGAGCTAAGGGTATGGAGTTCGATTCATCGCATGGTCGAAAAATGTATCATTGGTGAATGAAATGTGTGTTTACCCTTTCAAAGTGAGGAATTAATGGCCGGGGACTGAATGTTGTGCTTATTCTAGTCTTAAGTTAGATAATAAGACATATGAAGCTATGAAAAACCTAGCCAGTCGGTAATGGAAAATATGACTTGAAAAAACTTATCCACGCCATAGGCTGGAAACAGTAATGGATGTCAAAATAAAATTACACTAAAACAAATCATGCTAGAGCATTGATTATTATTGATTTATTATCTCTCTAAGAAAGTAGGATGATTTAGATGAATTATAATGGAAAGTAACCGTCAAAGACTTTAATATATAGTCATATCGTCATGGATAAAATCTTGAAGAATATGGAAAAACAAATGTAGATTATTTATCGTGAAAAAAGGTAAGCGTGATTTACACTACAGCTGTCAAATGTGACAGGCATAAGACATTTGGCCTACCGTAGGATTATACTAAATTATGTACAGTAACTTTTTGAAAGCCAGATAAGGTTCCTTCGCTGTAAATCTAACAAAGGCTGCCCTGAGGATCAAGGGGAATTTAATTAGTGGAAATTTGCCCCCCACCCCCTCTTTCCAGACAAAAAAGATAGAAAAATATATTCTTTATTTGTTAACCCATTACCTTTAGTAATATGGTTACTATCGGATTAGTTTTGAAGGTCAAGGATGAAAGATAATTTAGAGGAAGTGTGCCTGCACTAGCATGGAGAGGAGATGGAAAATACAACGTGATAAATAACGAGGGAAAAACCACACTCCCTGCATCCAGCTAAGATTCGAACCTTGATCATGCAAGCTAGGCCAAAGTTAGCCCAAACCACTGGGAGACTTATGTCTTTGATATTTTAACTGCCAAGCTACACTATTCTCACTTTTACAGTGGTAACATAACTTATTTATTATTATAGCGATTCATTCTGAACTCAAAAGTAAGGTCAGCCAGCCACTGAAAGATTACACCTTTCCTTCATCCAGATATACCTTTTTATGGTGTTTTTTTCTATGATATAGCTAGCAATTGTAATGTATTGATTTGGATTAATCTAAATTATGTAAAAAGTCATGGATGAAGGTAATTTTTCTTTAAAGTAATATAGGTAGAGTATCCTTTTAAGATTCATCCATGAACAAACACGCGGTTCTTAGAATGAGGTGAAAAGGACTTCACCCCTAAAATATATTTTTTACACCTTCTTTCTTGTTAAAATATCTACTGCGTTGCTTCCTGTTAAAGGAAAAAGTTCATAGTATTTGGTAGAACACGCCATTTCTTTATACCAATAAGAAGCTAGCCATCACAAAACGTGTCGCCAGGACTCTGTCTATTGGTTAGTTTTTACTTTGTTGACCAAGGGAGAAAATGCAAGAGGTATGTCATATATAGACCATAGTGCGTATGTTTATTCACAGTATACACAGTATAAGCAGTACAGTATAGACAGTATAACAGAACAGTATAGCAATAGCAATTGACGACGACGACGATGGAGAGGACGATCTCCGGGACCTTGCTCACAGTCCAACACATTATAATATAAGTCACTTCAATATCACAAGTGTGCAGTGATAACAAACATTTAACTGAAATATGTGCAAATAATTTACTGGTGTAATATAAATAAACCGTGTGTGAAATAACAGCCAACAACATTTCTCTTTCTTTAATAATATTAATACCGATTTAATTAGTGCTCGAACACGGGGCTATAGACAGCTGATTAAACGGTATCTTTTCCGTACAGTGATGATAGGCGCTCGATCACGGAGCTTAAGACAACCTAAAGTCATCACATCATCTTTTATCTGGGAATTAATCCGTTGTGAATAAATCGACGCCCGAAGCGGGGAGATTGATCACATATTTTTATTATTGACGCCCAAAGCGAGGCGCATTTTTATCTGATAGTATTACACAATATAAAGTTAAATTTTAAAATTAATATTTTAATAGCTTTAAAAAAAAGAATTGAATGTTTATAAAAGCGGAATATCAGAAAAACGATCTCTACATATGGGAGGGAGCAACAATATATGATGCAGAGTACAGGTTGTAGTGTAAATGATCGTCTGTGACTGTAATTGAATGTGTGTTGATAGGATGAGAACCTGGAGGCTGAATACGCTGGCTGTGTTTTTCATCAATGAACAGTATTTGGGTTAGGAAATTAGTAAAATGATAACAAGTTTCCTTTCATGCGCGTGTTCTATAAATGCGGCAAGCCTCGCCTCTATAAATATATGTGTATTTGGATGACATAAGGCAGTGTTTTTAAAACTGTGCTGCGCGGAACCCTCGGTCCCTACCAGTTATCTCAGACTTCGTGAGCCAATTTTATAATATTCTTTATTTGTTTTGCACACTATAAAAATACATCAGTAATTAAGATTGCCAATTTTCTCAAAACTAAATAAAGGAAAATTATCAAAGTTACAGCAAGAACACGTGAAGTTTTCCGTTTGTTTTATAATGTTATATTTATAAAATTCAACTGTCGTTATTGAATGTTTATAATATTATTGCACTTATTTATGAGAAACTTAGCATTTAGTTTTTGTAGTACAAAGGCTCTTTTGCTCTAAATGTTGGAGAGCACCTGATCTTTGGCAAGCTTCTTCATATCGATTCCCTTCCTCCATTCCCAAATGGATGATGATTCACAATGGAAAGACACATTCTCTCATTGCATACTGCCTGTAACGTATTCCAAATCTTTTTGTGTGCCAAATAAGAGAGAGCAAGTACCGACTTGGGTATATTTTTGAAAACTGTTATTAGACATGCTTATTGCCAAATAAACAAGAACACAACACGTTTCCTGGTTGTTCTCTATGGATGTGAAACGTGGTCTCTTACCTTACATGACGAAGAAAATTAGGCTACTCGAAAACAAGATGCTTGGGAAGATATTTGGTCTGAAATGTGTGAGGCTAATGGGAAGTGGAGTACGTTACATAATGATGAGCTATATACCACGTAATCATCACAAAACATTGTTAGGGTATTAAAGTCTCGTATATTATGGTGGGCAGGACATGCAGCGCTAATGGGAGAATCTAGAACCGTTTTCAGGGTAATTAATGGTAAACCCAATTGGAAGAATTAAATGCAGGTGGAAGGATAACATTAGAATGGACCTGAAAGAGAGATAGTGTAATAAGGTGGACTGGAAAGAGCTCCAAATAGAGAGAGGTGGCGTAGTTTTGTAAGTGCGGCAATGAGTAAGTACAGTACGAATTGTCATGAGCGGGTTTGTTGAATGATTTCTTTCACATAATTTTTTTCTCCAATGCTTCTTAATACCTGTATCACTTATATGCATACATCAATATGGTGATGAGAATCAGGAAGATAAACTTTTGGTGGAAATATACTCAAATTTATTTGGAGATAGAGTGATAGACCGTTCAAGAAAAACACTTTAATTACACCCAGCCAGAATTTAAACCCTGACCTTCTTTTCATCAGCAAACCAGACTAGATTAAAATGACACTTTTACCACGTGACCATCAATGAGATTCACATTAAAGTTAATATTAATGTTGTTTCACCTTGAACATACATGGAACTTCCAAATTAAAAGTTGAACATAGGCTAAATAAATACTTAAAATAGCTCAAGCGATTGTGTAGGGTCAAGATTAATAAAAATGTGTTAAAATGATAAACTAACTCAGCAACGTGTACATCCAAACGAGTCACCAAGAAACACCAACTTTATTATAAACATTAACAATCATTTTAATTTTCCATTCATCTTTATACATTATATATATATATACACACACACACACACACTAAAAATGTTTTATTAAGACAAAAAATGCTTATTTCATTACCAACATTTTGTTCCAAGTAGAGTAGGAGGGACAGGGGATGGTTGCTACAGTTTTCACATTTCATTTAATTATTTAATACTTTAGGTTCTTAATGTATACTAAATATACTTAATGGAATGTTATATTTATTTGTTGGCCACATAATAATATGTTTTCAAACTCTTATATTAAACAACGTTTTATAAATCTATTTGTGGTATTCAAACCAACCCCAGAATGTGTTGAGGTGAGCCAGCACCTGTTGTATAGATAGCTAACTCATACAAATAAGGATTAATATTATAATTTATTAAAAACAAACAAAAAAATAAATTTTCATCATTATTATAACAATTATAACTCAGATTGCTCAAAGTTATCCTGACATTGTATACTAATTTTATTTTTCGTTTACGCTTAAGTAAGATTCTGATATATAGGCCATTAGAAGGTAGTTAAAAAGGTTACTAAAACTACTTTATTATAAAGTAGGATGATCTCCAGCTGTCACTTTTGATATATATTATCATTATCTATAAGACAACACCAAGCACAAAGAAAATATTAAAATGCTGACTATGAAAAAAAGTGTGTATTTTATAAACCTTTCCTTCTACCAGAATATTAATAATTATGTGAATCCGCATTGAACATACATTAAACTGAATCCAACGTTCTTTATGTAAACTGAGACAAAAAAAACCTAGTAAAATTTAACGTCTTCTTCTAACTCCTCATCAGATGTTGACTACTTTGTTTCTAAATTGTAGGTGGTTTGTTGTCTTTCTGCCTCAATTTTCCTGAGAAAGTTGTAATTTAGAGGAAGTGTACCCACATTTTCGTGGAGGGAGAGTGGAAAACAACTGAGGAAAACCTAGTTAGTATTAATTGTTGACACTCATTTTTAACTAGACCCTACAACAAGTGTGCCAACCAACCCCGTAGCAATTTCATTTTGTTATACCAAATCCACAATCTCTAGAAATCAATAGAGATTTTATAATTAGAATATAGTTCTAGAAAAATAAATAGTTTTCTCTGTTTAACATAATAATAATACTATACTTCCTATTTCACAATACATTTGATAAAATTATCACCATTTAATTACCGCAATAAGAATTTAACAAGGCCAGCTTATTCAAACATTAATGACGTTAACAACTGGAAACGATCAGGACAGGATCAGCTTGTTTTTCTAAAAACAAATGTATATTTACTGTTGCGTTCATTACATTATTGGCGTAGTTATTAAACCTGTGCCAACCAAACCCTGTGTCCAACCCCCCCCCCTCCCCCGGTCTCCTCTACTTATTCACTTATTTAAAGTCTAGACACTTTAGTTAGCTAAACGTAAAGCTTTTAGCACACCATAAGTAAATACCATGGGTAAGCCCTGGTTAAAAGGTTTATCTACACAAGTTAAGTAACTGAAGTTATTAATAATCACACCAGAATTTGTTTTTATGTATTTTTAAAACGGACATTATATTT
>CABFOW010004432.1:24523-56585 GCA_902141385.1 Timema californicum
TAAAAAAAAAAAAAAAAATCAAGCACTTGGAATAAACAGTCGGAGTACATAATTCCATGAGTTTTATCATAATTATTATTAATTATAGTAGAACTAGTGAAGTAGTAATAATACTATTATTTAATACAATATAAATCTCCTATAGGTGGGCATACGGGCCAAGGCATCAATCGAGTCTTGTTTTCCGAGGATAGAGTATAGCATGGTTTAAATTTCTGCCAAGTGTACTGAGAGGGAGTTTTACTAAACGATTTCCCAATTTCCCTTTAGTCAAATGGGGTTAAATTTCTTCTAAATGTTTTTCTTCCTTATCCCGATCTCCTTATCTCCTTAGTGTTAGATAAGATTTCCCAAACGACGAGGCATAAGGGGATTTCTGATGAGACGCAGCATGTTGATATATTTGAAGTGAGTGTACATTTCCTCCTATTTGGTGGAGTTCTAGTTAACTGTGAAATATGAATGTTCTGCTTGAAAAATAATCATTATTATTATTAGCACCGCGTCTTACTACCCGTTTGGGTTATACGCACTTACGCTAATGTGTAATGGTAGGGTGATTGTGAGATGAAATGAAGGACCTACAGTTTAACGTGGAATCCGAACCATGGTGGAGGCCTGGCATATTGAAAAATAATCGAAGAAATTAAAACTATGATGTTTTTTTGCATCTACCATTGTGAACGTAGCTTATTTGCAATTATTATGGCAGTCATATCCATATAAATCAACTGACAATTACAAAAATAGAATCTATGATATTCTATCTTATGAAAATAAACCAGCTCGTTCTTCCCATGGACAGGTAAGTATTTACTCTTTAGATAGAAGTATGGTGAAATTAGGGTTTTTAAAATACCCTAAACTAAAATACTAAAATACTTTTCAGTTTGATAGAAGATTGACATTTGTCAGGTGGGTATAAGACCCACCCCTACAACTATTAAGGTATAATCCTTAAATTTTAAAATGAAGAATCAGTATATAGGGAAAGGAAATTACCTCAAAATTCCTAAAACTCATATAAAAACTATTTTTGGTGTGATGTAAAATATAAGTTTGACATATAAGTCAATATACGTTCCTGGAAAGCTGAATTACATCTGCACAAACCGAATTTCAAAATTTATGTCCGGGAAATGGAAGAAATCTAAATTAATACAGCAATTATGAAACACTAATTTCTGTATGGTGTTTACCCATTTTACCTTTAAACTCTTTAAATTTTTATTATATTTTGTTTTTGCCATTTCTACAATTTTTCCCTTTTCTCCCTTATAGCTTACTTATTTAAAAACAAACAGATTTGATTAGATTTCATTTTTACCTATTTTGCTATTTTCACCCAAAACTATTTTTCCCAGGCAAAGCTGGGTACTTCCTGTTGATATTAAAATAAAGTAAACCCCACAGAACGGTCTAATGAATATTTAAATGTCCTTCAACATTAATGTTTCACGTTTAACTTAAGGTGTGATGGAGATAGCCTAGATTTTTTTTTATCACAAAATAATTTTTTTGGCCGAATAATCAAAATATTGCTTTAGTAACAATTTTTATAGATAGTAATATCAACAGTTATTTAACAGTATACCTATTTTGGGCCTAAAGGCACACAACATAACTTTAAAAAAAGGCTAAACGATCTAAATGTTCCTTTTGAATGGCATAGGGCATATAGCAGATATTAAAGAAATGTTGAAAGTTAAACTAAACATTGCTACTGAAGCAATATTTGGATTATTTAGGCAACAAATAGATTCAAGTTTGTCACAACAAAACTACCAAGCTAAATATTTCCACTCAGTTCCATTCAACCTAACCCTAATAGCAAAGCCATACTATTAAATATATCACACTTAACCAACCCAACATGATACATTCATAATTAATAAAACTGAGACTCACGCCAGTGAGCATGCAAATTAAATGTCAGACACATCTAGTATGTTTTTTCGGTGAAGGTAAGGTTGGGGTTCGAATCTAGCCAAGTGTTACTATATAGGGTTTATTTTAAATGGTTTTCTCACACTTCTTCCACCCACCCCACTAACGTAATTAAATACATCTATATCAAACGGTTGGTGAGACGTGGGGGAAAAAGTCTAAACTTAAAACTTAACAATTAAAGGGTCTAAATTTAAAAATAATAAAAGGGAAAAAAGAACATAAGTAACTGCTTAAGCCCCTTTTTTTAATTGACAGTTGGAGCACCTTTTAGGGAATAAAATAGATAGATTTTATTTTTCGCTTAGTTTTGATAATATTTTAATATATCATTAGTATTATTTTACTGCTGATGATAATATCTTTCAAAGGTGTCCGATAAAGATCACATAATTTGAAGTATAAACAAGTGAAAGTATAGCTAGTAAGTTTTTAGCGTCATATATGTTCATTTGTAAGAAAAATGGGGTATATATTAAATACCCCGTTCCCCTAAGGTAAATTTCTGATTGTGCCACTGTCTAAGGGGAACAATTTCAAATAAATCTATATTTATTATGTTATAAAGTACTCCGGCTACTTACACACATGCCAACACACAAAGATACACACACCAAAATCAATGTATGACTAGCATTTTATTTCTAAATTCACGATCAATTGTTAAAATAACATTCCTTATAAAAACAATCACAGCTGAACAAAACTCATATATATGATTGTAAAACACAGCTAGTATATTTAATCATAAAATAATATCCTATCATGCTTGTTTTGGGTCAACCTTATATTTCTCTTTATTAGTTAAAAATTAGATATAAATATTACTTTGAGGTCAAGCATATTTGGTTTTAATATTTTGTAATTCTCACTAAGCTATTAGTGTGTTTATGCATTAATTTAAGCCATTACCGTTTTTAAGGACCGTCTGAATGACATATATATATATATATATATATATATACACATAGTTTATCTAAAATAATAAAATTAATTTTTAATACTCTTAGAATATAGTTTTAAAATTGTGTTACATCAGAACATAAAGTATAATTTAGTTTGAAGCTAGATATTACAAATCTAAACCCCAAATGCTCTTCTCTAATATAGAGTTAATCAGTTTTAAAACGTGCAGTAGTAAAATGTTTTAAACAGTCAATACATTTTAGAATGTACAGTTTAAACTTGTATTAAATAGTCAATTACTTTTAAAACGTATAGTTTAACATTTATTGAAAATATTTTATGGAAGATAATTTGTATTGTTCACAAATGTAATTGTTTTAAATTATGTTTAAATTATATTGTGAATCTTTTTGAACTATAAAATTAACTCGCTGCAAGTAATTGAAATAGTTTCACTTCTAGGTACTAAAATACTATGTAAAAACTTACACTTTATTAGCGTATTCTTTTGAGTTGGTTTGGACGGTAAAAAAAGAATTTGTTTAAGTTTATGTTGAAATACATGAAACAATTAAAATAAATGGTATTATATTATAGTTTGTAAACACTTTTTTTAAATAAGCTATTAGTTGATATTTATTAAGGGTGCTAAATTTTAGAACAATGAGACACGTTTCAGACGTTTATAAATCCCTCATCATTTTAAATGCTTTAATATTCAAAATATTGTTTTAAATAAAATGTAGGTGAAAATTATCAGCAGGTTTATGATAATATAAAAAATAAATTTTGAATCTAAAGATTTAATAAAAAAAATTACGATGCTTTACGTGAAAATTTGTGCTCTTGAGATTAAATTATAAGGTTAGAAACCTATATCTAACCTTCCTCTATAAAATAAATTCATGCATTGACAGGGTCACAACAAAAAAATATTAATATTTGGGATGTTTTTATATGGGCTTATGTAAGCTAGCCCACATTATTTAAAGACATCTTAAGCTTAAAATGCAAACCTTTTAACTGGTAAGAGCTTTCACCTACATTTTGGTGAAAACCTTATTTAAAAAATATAAGATTACTCAATAAATAATCCGTGATTTCTAAACATCTGCAATGTCTTACAGTGCTCTCTCAAGTAGCATACTTAAAGAATTGTTATAGAAATAACATGTTTATAGCTAGTGTTATTTATAATGTAAAATTATCTTTGATAGGATACACTTTGAACCAAATCCGTTTAAATATTTTGGAAAAAAAAACTGTTGAAAGTAAACCACCAGTAAACTACCCTTAAATTAAGTCTAGAAATAAATTCGCCATCTCACCCCAATATGGAACAACATAAGATTAAATATCAAGTTTAAAGAAAATCCATTAAACTTTTTAAGCTGCAGCCCCAGTTACAGACAGACCAAATGGTACAACTCAAACTTTGAGTTTGGGGGCACATTAAACATCAAGATTGATCATAATGTCTTGGTCAATAATATTAACGATTGCATTAATTTCTCTACCTGAGAAAATAAAAAAAAACGCGTGGTTTTAACTATATTTCATCCCTCAGCTCGTTCTGATTGGCTAACGAAATAGCCACATTTTCCCGTGCCAGTAATCATCGATTGATATTATTTTCCCGTGCGCTACTAGGTATTCTCTCTGTCTGTCTGTCTGTTTGCTCTGATCATCCAATTAATCCACGACTGGCTAATATTTCGTTAAGTACCAGAACACGCGTCGAGGATTCTAACAGCTATAATCAGCGCATGGACAAGGGTTCGGTAACGTATCGATTTACTCAAACGCACACACTCACTTTTTAAAATGTTTACGTAACTCTCAATGCAGAGAAATGTATTAAACAACACGCCACCTTTTATTAGTATTAGTACTATTATTTAGCACTGAGTCTTACTACCCCTTGGGGTTACACGCTTATGTACCAACTACGCCAATGGTTTTAAGGATTAGGAGGATTATATTTAAAGGAAGTGTAACAGCATTTGCTTGGAGGAATAGTAGAAAAGCATTTTGGAGAAACTATCCTCAATACACCTGACTAAGCTTTGAATCTCGATCTCCCCGTCATCGTCAGTCTAGTCTACTTCAAGAGTAGTGCCTTAGACTATGCGGCCACTGAAGCGAGTCACACCACATCTATTACTATTGCTTATCTTATTTTCTCGTGTAATTATATGTAGAGTATAAATACCAATTCTTTGGTTTTGCTTGACAGCTATGAAAAGCTACCAGACAAATTTATGTATCCCTACGCTAAACCAAATGATCTGCAAAAATATATGTTTGGCAGCTGTCACTTTTGAAAGTCAAAACTTAGATCCATACAAGAAACATATCTTACAGTTTTATTTATTTTCTATTTATTGTTGCCCTTAATATGCTGATGCCAGGCC
This sequence comes from Timema californicum, assembly GCA_902141385.1. NCBI lineage: Eukaryota > Metazoa > Arthropoda > Insecta > Phasmatodea > Timematidae > Timema > Timema californicum. The sequence goes on from CABFOW010004432.1 coordinate 29,791, forward strand.
TAGTATTAATTATTAATTTTTACAAGTAATCAATATCAATCAGTCACACATAAGTACACGTCAAATAATGTTAAAATTGCTAGGGCTAAGTAATTTATTGTAGCCTACCCCTTGAATAAAGATTTGATTAGAAAGTAGCCTGACAACAACAGGGCAGGGAGGGCCAAAACTTGTACACAGAAGAGATTTTTTTTAAGATAAAATAGAGAATTATGAATAGTTTTACATTGTCATTCTACTCACAAGGACCCGTTTAGTCATATTTTACCGACATTATAATATTAAACTATTTTTTTAGTTTACTCAATGAAAAAACAAGAGGGGAACATATTGACGAACATGTGTTTTTACCTTTTCTACATCATAGTGTTTGTTTGGTTAATTTATTTATGCATGAAAAGTGAGCTTTATTTATAAGTAGGTTATAAAGCAGTTATCCTTCTTAGTATAATTTATCGCAAACTATCAAAACCTAACCTTTCAAGAATCAACAGGGGGAAAACAATACAAATTGATCCAAACATTTGCACTGACTGCATTTGCGATACATTCTGTAGATGACCTGGCGAACAGAATCTCTAGTAAAATCACCAAGAGCCTCTACATATACTCCAGGCGTCGGTCTTTTCTTTCTGATCTTGCCAGGTGTTTCAACTTGATCAATTTTCTTGTTTGAATATCTGCATTTCACAGAGTTTTTTCAGATACTATAAAAATCCTAAAACTTGAGGTATAGGCTAGTAGTCAACACAACACAATATTGGTGTTTAATGTTATGTTTTATAGTCTTGATACAATTTCATAATAATATATATTGATCAGTGAGAAACACTCGCTATTTTTTTTATCACAGGCTTCAATGTTATATTGGAAAATAAAGATCACTAAAAACCGTCTATTTTCCAAGGCTAACACGCTCACACACTGAACTAATATTCACAAAAGAACACACAGATTACTAGGTAAATGAATTAATATTTAAAAAAGACACAATATTATTAAAATTTCTAATAAAATTACTGTACCGTTCACCACCTCCAAATCTAACCACTAGAAGCCCCAATAGCCGGGAAGAGGGTGGGCGGAAACTATAAGGAACTTAATGTAACAAAAATAGGAACATTTGCAAGTTTAATAAAATTGGAATTATTTATTCTAAGTAAGACAATAAAGGTACACAAAATAATACATGACCTCACATGGCGAACTAATTAGGGTTGAAAAACATATAAAAATGGCAGAGATTGCGCTTGCGCAGTACATTTGAGAATATATTTTGTAATCTCAAAGTGATAGTAGTCCTTGAAGAAGACTACGTTTGAAACAAAAGCGCTATAACATAAATTATTTATTTATATGAATTAGCCTGGAAGAGACCCAATAATAATAAATCGTTAATATAATAATAAAGAGCTTGAAGAGCTCCTCTATTTGGTTAACAAAGCTGCTGAATCACACTTGTGACTTCAGACTAAACAAACAAATTAAATCATTAAACCTTTGAATCCTTATTATATTAATAAAGAGCATAAAGAGCTTGAAATATAAAGGAATAAGGTATTTATATTATTGTAATATCAAAGACATTAAAGAGCTCTTCCATACGGTTAACACAACCCCTAAATCACAATTGTGAGTTCCGACTAAACAAATAGGATAAACCATTAAACCTTTGAAACCTTACTATTACAATAAAGATATTAAAGAGCTCCTTTAACCGCCTTAATCCCCCTTGTGAATTTCGCCTATATGTATCACTAAATTTTAAGATTGAATTTAAATTCAAATATTAACTTTGATCAAAATAAATTACACAAAGACATGACTTCCCAAGTTAACTCAAACTTCTGTGGAACTATTGCTTTCACCACCTTTGAAGTAATCTAGAAGATTTCGATTTGCTAATATTTAACATTACACAAGAAAGCAAAACCATATTACATTAGACTATTGGTAATTTCTGACTAAACGAATAAGAATTGTTAAAGTTATAATTTATAAACCAACAAATATAGATTACTTTTATAATCTATCCAAACAAAATATGCCTACAACATTTTATCTATAACTCAAAAATTACCAAATTTTAAAGTTTAATCAATGATTGATAACCCGAGTGCCGCAAAATTTATATTTAAACTAAATATTCCAATCAAGAAAAAGAATCAAAAAGTGGATACCTAAAAATAAGTCTAAATATTACAAAGGACACTAGCGCCCAATTGGCAAAAGGAAACATTAATTGTTCCATAATAGAATTTTACTTTTCAAAATAAATCTTCTAGTGAGAAATTACTGACGCCTACACTGAACGATTTTAATCACATAATTAACTAAGGGTTCCAACACCCAAACCCATTATAGGTCGTTTATATTTAGATATTTAACAAAATATAGATAGTTTATATTTTGTCATCCTAAAGCGATTATGTAAAAGTCTAGACCAGGCCTCTCGCGGTTGTGTCGGAATTAATAGTCCACCATGTTCCGAAGTCCAAAGTCAAATGGCATGCTTTGATGCTCCCTGAAAGGGAGCACGAGAGCAAGTTCCAACACGTACCGACCAATTGGTCACACCGTGTGATTCGCAAAAATTATAGACGGGTTGTCGCGTTTCACGAAGTTCTGGAACAAAGAAACAGAGAAAGCTTATTATTAGTAATATTGCAGGGGAAAGAGTTTTGGGAAACCGAATAAGGGTTTTTTAGAGTTATGTGCGAAACCACTACTCTATGGGGGGCTGGGTGAGAACCTCCCAAACCACTGTTGTCACATCTCGCTTATTCGAGCAGGGCTTTGGGACGTCGATGGCACCCACCAGGGTCAATTACGTAGTTTCCAAACCCCTGTATAAGAGGATTGGTGGCACCGGGAAGTCTGGCGTAGAAAGACTGTGCCAGTCCACAGAAGTGGTCCTTGATGGTAGGCATATCCAAGTCGTGATGCAGAGTCTCATTACGGACATACCAAGGGGCACCCACAATGATCCTCAGACACACACTCTGGAACGCCTGCATCCTCCTCATATACGTGGCTGCCAGGTGGCTCCAAGCGGGACACGCATAGTCGAGGATCGGTCTGAGCAACTGCTTGTACAGCGTCAGACCATTCCTTGTGAACAGGGCACTACGCCTGTTAAGCAGTGGGCCTAGGACTCCCAGCCTTTGCCTCACCTTGTTGAGTCTCTCGTTATAGTGTCATCTCCAGGTCAGGTTGGTGTCCAGCGCAAGTCCCAGGTACTTAACACTGGCCGCATATCTGATCTGTTCTCCGAACAACCGGAGTGGGGCCGGCCTGTAGTACTTTCTTTTCCGTGTGAAGAGCACTGCAGTGCTCTTCTCCACGTTAATACTCGTTCTCCACGTAGTCAGCCACCACTCCAACTGCGTCAGGTGCATATGAGGTCACCTCTCCACCAGCTGCCCTCGCCACGACTCCGCTACTAGAGCCGTGTCGTCCGCATACAGAGCCAACTCGGTGTCTGGGGATTTTGGAATATCGTTCACATAGAGACTGAAGAGCACCGGGCCCACCATGGAACCCTGCGGCACTCCAGCCCGGATGATTCTGACTTGGGAGGTGGCGTTCCCAAAGGTAGTGGAGAAGGTGCGGTGGGAAAGATAAGCTTGAACAACCTTAACTAGGTAGAAGGGCAGGTTCAGGGAGAGGAGTTTGTAAAGGAAACCTTCGTGCCAAACACGGTCGAAGGTCTTTGCCACGTCGAGAAAGACAGCACCAGTCAACCTGTTGATTTAGAAGTTCCTCGTGACCTGCTCCACTAGCCGGACAAGTTGGTGAGACGTAGAGAGTCCCGCCCGAGAGCCGAACTGCTCATCCACTAAGATGCCCGCTTCGCGAACATGTCGGGTCAGTCTCGTCAGTAGTAGTCTCTCGAACAACTTGCCCAGACAGTCGAGCAAGCTGATCGGTTGATAGGATGAAGCTAGGTCCGGGTCCTTAGCTGGTTTATGAAAGCAGAGGACGTTGGCGTGCTTCCAGAGCCCGGAGAAGTGACTCAAGAACGGGACGGTGTTGAATAACTACACGAGGAAGTTAATCGCCTCCAAGGGCAGCTTTCTGAGGACCGCGTTACTGATACCGTCGGGTACAGGGGCCTTGTTTAGTCTTAGAGCGGCTATCACCCGTGACATTTCTGTCACCTTCGTGGATTGAGGTTTATTCAAGGGTCTGTACGAGACCACACTGATGACCTGAGCCACGTGCGGAACGTGCTCCGGGTTTGACGAGTTGTCAGTCGGTACAAATTTCTCCTCTAAGTGCTCAGCGAGAGAATCGGCCTTCTCCTTATCGGAGTTGGCCACCCCGTTGCGACCCACAATAGGAGGCCTTGGTGCGGGGACCCGCATCAATTTCCTCGTCATTTGCCACAGGGACCTGTCCTGCACGCACAGGCTCTCAATCTTGTCCTCCCAGACACAGTTCCGGTATTCTCGGACCATCTCCTGAACCGCATGGACTTTGCGGCTCCAGTTGGCCTTGTCTACCGGGTCCCTAGAGATTTGCCTAGCCTTCATCAGCCGATTTTCTCCTGGACGTGCCTAAGGATAGAATCGAGCAAAGAAGCCTGTGGCACCCTCTTAGGGTGGTGCCTAGGCGTCGAAGTTTCGAGTGACCCCTTGATGGCGGAAGTTATGAACTCCGCACCGCGATCGATCTACGCTGCTGTTCTAACGGTAGGGGTAGGTCCCAACCTTCCTCTCAACACATTCGTAAACCTGTCCCAGTCAGTGCGCTTTAGGTCGGGTTTTTAGGGGGTCTATGAAGGACACCGTGCGTCCCAGGTTCACAAGAACGGGGTTGAGATCCGAGTCTAGCTCAGCTAGAGACTTCAGCACCAACCACCGTCTGATCCCTCTGGAGACAACGAAGTCTAGGACGTCCAGGAGACAGCCGGGATTGAAAGGGAGGTGGGTAGGGGACGGAGGACCGGAAGCCACCAGGCCGTGTAGATCTATGACGTCGCGGAGCAATCCAATTTGAGCGTACATAATCCTAGAGCCCCATGAAGGGTGCTTAGAGTTGAAGTTACCACCGATTAAAACAGGCGTGGTACCTAGAAGCAGCGTCTCCATGTCTGCCCCCGTAGCCTGGTCGAACCGGAGGTAGGGAGGGAAGTAGATGGAAATGAGACGCACTGGGCCGGTTGAGGTACCAGTTGGATAGCCGATGCTTCCATGTGTTGGAGGGGAGGAAGAGAGATGACGTGATGGTCAAGGCCCCTCCGGACCAGGACCGCCGTCCCACCCTTTCCACATCCCCCCCTCAGTCACTACGATGTCAGATGAACTCTGCTAACGAGAACCTCATTGCGGAGCACAAGTGGGTTTCTCCCAACTGCATTACATCGACACGATGCTTTGCCAGGAAACTTTCAAGCTCAGCCATCTTCCCCGTGACTCCGTTGGCATTCCAGAGTGCGACCATGAGCTCCTTCAGGTGGCCACCTGAGTGATAGGAAAGGGTTGGAAGGGTGCCAAAGGGCAGGGGTAGAGGTGGGGGTTGGGATAGGGAGAGGAGTAGTCTCGGGTGGGCCCTCGATTGAAGGGGTAGAACCGGATACCAACGGTTCAGGTATTGTGGCCTTGGCAGATGCCTCAGCCTGAGGTGGAGGGGTATCTCTCTTTGACAGAACACTGGTGAAAGATTGCACCAGTGGCTTTGGTGTTGGAGCTGGAGTCACTGTTGCCCTCCGTCCCACAATGTGCCCCGAGGGCTTCTGGCCTTCACTTAGCCCATCTGTACTCCCTTCTTGAGCCTTAGAAGCACGCACATTCCCTGCCGCCCGCAAGGATTTGTACGTGTTACAGCCCCGCAACGCCAAGGAATGAGCTCCTGAGCAGTGCAGAAACTTCGGGGGAGATCGTATCTCCTCCGGGCACCTGCCCCTTTCGTGGTCACCACCACAGAACCCATACCTAGCGTTATTGCAGCAATCCCTCCGCACATGCCCAAACTGGAAACAGTTCTTGCACTGAACCCGGCCACCTGGAAACTTGTACTTCTCTACCCTGACGTGGAGCCCGCACAGGACTGATATGGAGTACAGCCTTGCGGTGTGCTCCCCGGGCGTCATAGAGACAACGAAGTTCGACAACCGCTGCCTTTCTCCGGTCTTCTGATCCCGCTTCCATTGGGAGAGCATCGGTGTGATGGATTTCACGGGGAAGTCCATCTCAACCAGCTCTTCCTGGATATCGCCAGGGTTTGTCCATGTCAGGAGTCCCTTCACCACGACCCTGACCAGTCGCTCCCGTCCCAGCTCGTAGGACCAGTGCTGGATCCCCAAGCTCGGCAAGAAATTCTGGAGGTCATGGTAGTTTTCCTCCGACCCGCACTGAAGACGCACTCAACCCCCCGGCTCCCTGACCGCCTCCACGGGCCCGCGAACCTAGGACCGAATGGCCCTCGCCACCTTGGAGTAGTCCTCCACATCACACGAAATGATGAGAGGGATCTTCCCCTTTGCTTTGCCAGCCAGTCCAAAGCCACTAGTACCAGGCTGGGGTGAGGCACGGCTTGCGTTTTTACCCGTAGGTTTCCGCCACTTCCCACTTTTACCCCGCGCTGGCGCACCCTGGCCCGGGCCACCACTGGCCTCACTCACATCACCAGAGCTACCACCTAAATGGTTAGGGTTGCCCCCCAGTAGCTTCCTGGTGTTGCTGACCTTCCCCCTTCGGTGGGGTCTTATGGTCCGAAATCCTTTAGACTCATCATCGGACCCCTGGTTTGACTCATCACGCATCAACGGGGAGGGGTGGTCCTGAAGACAGTCCCTCCACGTCCACGGACTCGCACGAGCTGTCAACATGCGCAAAGCGTGTGACCCGATCTTCCGAGTCTGAAGAAAATTCAGCCAGGCGTTTCTTGTCTACCAACACCCCTTGGCAGGAGGTGTCACAGTTTACACGGGTTTTTGAGACCCTTGCGATAACGCTTGCGTTGGTGCCGCTTACAGCGGTCTTTACCGGCGAAGGACTGGTAGGCTCCCCCTGTTCAGGGCTTCCGTTGGCACCGTTAGGTTTCACCCATCGTGATGGTGGGAGCTTTCACCATCCTCCCAGGTTTGCGGGATGTTGGCTCTAAAAAGGGCCTCCAGCACTTTTTGACCATCAATGGCACGCTCAAATTCTGTAGCCGGAGGGGCCCCGCTGGACTCGCCCGCATCGGGATTTCTGCCGACGCTTTCAAGGGGGCCGGCACTGTCCATCGAGCCAAGGCCCTAAGGTGCAGTAATGGAAGCCCCGGTGGATCTGTCAGTGGCACGCGCGCCTCCGGTAGCTGGAGGGGCCCCGCTGACTTCATCCTGGCCAACTGCGCCCACCTCGCCGGTAGTTGGCGACTCCCACACACCTCGGCTAGCTGCACGCTCGGCTCCGGGAATTGGAGCGTCCCCACTGACTTCGGTTGCGACCGCAGGCTTGTTGCCCCTCGAGAGGGCAGCTGCCGATAAAGCTCCCGCCTTCGGGCTTGTGGCGGACCACTTGCCACATGGCACGAGCTTCTTCCTGACCGGAGGAGCCTTCAGACCCCGCGAGAGGAAACTTTCAACTCCCCCAGTGAGGACGGGCATCACAAGCCTGCCGTTGACGGTGGATCCCCCACCGCTCACCACCAACCTTTTCCTGACCAGGGCCGGTCACTTCCCGGGCCCGGGGTTCTTCCTTGCCTCATTCCAGTGGTCTTCTCCCGACCCCTACGCCAACACCTTTCTTCACCTTCACCGAGGGATCCTATAGGCTGAGTAGAGAACATATGTTAGACATAGTATTGATATTACAGGATATCTATATGTATTGGTTATATTCGGGGTGGGTAGTATTAATATAACATTAGTTAGTATTGATAATTTTACATTATTACTAACAGTAATCTAGATATGCCTAAATACTTAAACAATAAATTTAAGTATTTTGTTCGCATTAACTTGTGGACAAACGCACATAGTTTTATTAATAGTGTTTAGATGATAATTTACTGTTATAATGTATTTTTAATTTTTTGTTATAAGAATAGCCATTGATTATTTTATTTCTTTTGAAAGTAGCGTTTGCTGTTTAATAAAAATTAATTAGCAAAAGCAAGAACTCGTTATAAGCGACCTTACATTTAAAAACAAATAAGGTGCACAAAAGTGAAATTATACTGACGATTAAAGGCTTATCACGTAAGCGAACTTGTTGGCGAGTGAATGGCTATTGGTATTAATACTCGCGTTTACAAAATTTAAACTTTATATTATTTCACAAACATTTTGTATGTCTTTTTTCTCTTTATTATCATAAACCATTTATTTATCTTAAAGATATGAGAGGCCAGTTATAAAAATATAAATAATTCAATATAATACCATTAAATGTGTAATTTAATACTCTATTTAACATGTAGTTGCCACAAAAGTTAAAAGAAAAATATAATGGATTTATTAAACCATTTTTCTTTAATTTTATTACGGAAAATACAATTATACTGTAATATTTAGGGAAGTTTTATTAAAAGTGATTGATAATATTTTTAGTGATAATATTAATACTGTAACACTATTGAATTAATCGCCCCTCTTTGGGCGTCGATTGCAAACACTATTGAACTAAATCACCCCACATTGGGCGTTGATTGAAACACTACGGATTAATTCCAGATAAAATAATGCTGTGATGATGTTCAGTTTGTCTATAGCTCCATGGTCGAGCGCCTAACATCACTGTACGTAAAATATACCGTTTAACCAGCTGTTAATTGCTCCGTGGTCGAGCATTAATTAAATCGTTATATATAATTGAATTAAAGAAAGAGAACTGTTGATGGCTGTTTATTCACTCACGGTTTATTTAAATGGCATCTGTTAATCACTTATACATACTCCAATTAAATGCTTTATATTAATGCACACTTGTGATAATAACGTAAATTATTGTATTCTGTGTTAGTCCCTGACTACGAGAGCCAGTGCTAGATTTGAGAGTCCCTAACTATGTTGCTTGTGTGAGCGTGAGTGTTAGAGTGACTTGTGTGTGACTTGTGCGTGGGCGGATGCCTTAAACATACGCACAACGGCCTATATATGATAAACCCCTTGCCTTTTCCTCCCCTCGTCAACAGTGTAAAAACTAACTAATAGAAAGAGTCCTGGCGACAGGTGTTGTGAAGTCTAGCTTATTATTGGTATAAGGGATTGGCGTCTTTTGCCAAATACTGCGGAGTTGATCCTTTTAACAGGAAATAGCGCAGTTGTTCTTTTAACAGGAAATATTGTACAACAAATTTATTTTAGTGGTGAAATCCTTTTCCCATTATTTCTGAGAAGCACGTGTTTCTTCATGGATGAATCTTAAAAGAATACTCTACATATATTACTTTAAAGAAAAATTACCTTCATCCATTACTTTTTACATAATTTAGAGTAATCCTAACCAATAGCATTACAATAAATATAAATCTACTTAATTAAACTGTTCTTAATAAAATTTTATTCAACATATTCTTAATAGCTACCTTAAATCTACTTGAAAAATGGGTCAAGTTTCTCACAAATATTTATTTAAATTTTTATTGATTTGATTAATGTTTATTTATTAATGTTACCTCATTTAATCCATTACCATAGAACTATTAATGGCTTGCCATTGAGCAAGGCATATTACATTATTACATTTTCAATCAATTAGTATTAACATCAGTTATTATATTATTACATTTTCGGTCGATTAATATTAACATCAGTTATTAATTTATTACATTCTAAGTCAATTAAGATTAACAGGAGTTCTTTTATAATATTTTGTTGTTTGCAAACCCTGGTTCTTTATTCAAGTTCAAACTACCTTTTTTTTACTTTCTCTATACCTTCTAGTGAGACAGCTGTCAAACCCTTTTACCTTCTTTATTTTTCTGCCCTTTGTATTGTCAACCTGTTTTGGTGTGAGTGACAAAAATATACAATATTAACGTAACCATATTTTGTTTAAAATAGTTGAAATGGATATAAGACAATCTTGGATTCTTAAAGTACGCTTGAAATTAGTATGAATTCATATGTCACACTACTGTGACATATTTAAAATCATTTCTCCCTTTCTAATTGAGTAATTATTTTCTCATTAGTGAAAAAATCTTTAACTATATATTTCTCTTGATCAATACTTTTGAATGTTGACTATTTGCCTTAGGTACTTAAATATAATGAAATTATAATTTAAAATCTGTTACAGTAGCCTAATTGGGTACAACACCCTAATTAGCGCTCATTATCCTGGTTGATACATCAATATTACACCACACAATCACAGAATAACCTTTTAAACCTCTTTATAATCTCTTCCATATCTATCAATTTCAATGTAGATTTTACCGTTGCATATATATTACATTATTGGAAAACTTAGACCTTTGCCTCATTATTATAATAATTACTGACATCTCCATAGGCTGCGTTGTGCTGCGTTCTATGCTTGTGAATACCTGCTATTTTATCCTTGGTGGTTCGTTGACTCACCAGAAAAAATGAAATTACTAATCATGGTATGTCCATAGCTATGTCCATGCCTTAATACTCCTTAACTCCTCAACCAATACACCCTAACTCCTCAACCAATACACCTAAACTCCTCAACGCTGCTAGATGCCCTCGAGTCATATTTAAACTCATTACGACGATTGCATAATCTAGATCCTGGCTTGCCCATAGCCAATTCCATATCTGAATAAACCTTAACTCCTATTTCTGAAAAATGCTTTTAAAGAAGACACTACTGGCCTCTTATTTACATTCACCTTAAAAGTCATCTAAATACTTCTCCATCATACTAGATTGCACTACTGATGTCAGTTACGCCGAACAATTATCTTTAAGATTGTGAATTCATGTGGCTGTCATGGCTTAAATTTGGTAGTAGTAGATGCCGCCAAAACATCAGTTAAATTGGTTTATTTGTTCGGATTCCTTCAAAGTTTGTTTTTTCTATTCTCTGGATCAATAAAGCGATGGGGAGTGATATCTAAACACGTAGAAGGACTATCGCTGAAAAAGGTTTATGAAACTCGTTGGTAAAGTAGAATTTCTAGCCTCGCTGCAGTTCGTTATCACTACTCTTCAATTCGTGACACCCTTTTAGATCTTCACGAAGAAACGAATGACTTTCTTGCAGCATCAGAAGCTTTGTCCTTGATTTAGAACATGGAAAAATTTGAGTTCATAGTTACAATGGTAGCTTGGCATGATATTTTGTTTCAAATAAACTTTGTAAGTAAGGCTATGCAGTCTGAAACTATTAATTTACCGAACGCTTCACAATTGCTGAAAAACTGCTCGGAATTTGTGAAAGAGTGCCGGGGTTATTCATATGCTCTCATAACAGCTAGGGAAATTGCTTTTCAGGCTGGGATAATCCTTACTTTATGCCAGTCCGATCCCGAAGAAAGAAGAGATTATTCGAGTATGAGGCCGTAGACAAGGCACCAATAGATCGTGAAGAATTGTTTAAAATTAACGTATTTCACCCTATGATCGATGCAATCGAGAATGCGTCGGTCACTAGATTTACACAACTATCCATGTTTAATGATGCATAGTCCTTTTTATACAACATCAATACAATTCCTGAAAAGTTTAAATTGGAAAAAGGCCTGTGCAGAATTAAGATACATTTAACCGATTGAAAAGAATGTGACATAGCTAATAGTGAATTGGTTGAGGAACTTTTATTACCCAGGACTTGAATTATTCTGATTTAATTGAAAAATGTGCAAGCGCAAAAGCAAGGAAGGTGTTAATCTAGGCTTTTGAGTTATTTTTTATTTATTTTTCACTTTTGAATTAATTTACGATGTAAATTTAATGTGTGAGTGATGTGAGCGTTATCTGCGCCACAGTAGTTTAAATAAACCTTCTAAAATGAATATTGTTCTTATTTATTATTTCTCATCAATATTAATACAGTAGCCCCATGGCTTCTTTGGTGCTGACCGACAGCTTTGAAAAGTTACCAGACCAAATTATGTATCCTACTCCGAACCATATGATCTGCAAAAACACGTGTTTGGTAGCTGTCACTTCTGACAGTCAAAATTTAGGTATGTACCTAAATGTTGACTGTCAGAAGTCAATTGTGAGTTGTCAGTCAGCATTAAAGAAGCCATGGGGCTACTGTAATATACTAAGCCTTAAGAAGTCTGAGTTATTAATATATAAAAATGTAAGAAATGCATATGGGGAGGGGGGTTGCCAAAATGTAATCTCGCACCACTTGAAAAACTTGATGGGGCCACACCTGTACTTAGCAAATGATAATTATTTTCAAATATGTTGACAATAGTGACTTTCAGACAATGTTGGCATTACTGATAGCTTCTGCTAGCCTTTGATAGCTGTAAGGCAGCACCAAAGAAGCCACAAACAGCCTATATTTGTAAGGTACTTGTTTACCTTACAGTGCTGGCCTGTTATAGGTCTTAAGATTGTTTGCCAGCACTATCATAAAGGAAATTTAAATTATTATTACTATTATTAATAGTATAATTATTACTATTAATAGGGGTATTTTACTTGTCTTTTCTAAACCAACTGATTAATCTATATAATACTTATAAACTAGCTTAATATACAAATACCAGTTATGATGTATAAAAAATAAAATTGATCCATGGAAAATGTGACATTCTATTGGTAGTGTCATAACCACAGAGCTATGTTGGAATGTTTGTTTCGATTTACATAACTCGAGTGAACACACGGGCTGAAAATGCTGGCTTAGCGTATATAAAGTAACGAACTAGAAAATTTAAAAGATAACGCTGACCATTCATAATAATGTTGAACTAGTTGGCCAGGAAAGGGGCCATTGTAGGGTATAAAAACCTCTGTTTTTTGGGGATTGGGGTTGTCACAGTTCCATCTATATCTAAGGAAGTTACGATGCCCAACGCCGTACCATATCAGACTACATTTTCGGGTCATCAGTAGCACTTGTCACAGGGTCCCGAGATTGAGTTCTTTACGGGTCGTGCGCAGTGTCAGCCAATTCCACTGGTTTAATTTTCCACGAGTTAAGCCAGTTATTCCACGAGCGTGGGAATCCATTTTCTTTAATTTATTATCTTTCGTCTAGACATCACATTTTGTATTATATTTTAGTAACTTCTATTAAACCAAAATTTTAGCCTAACATTATATCAAACCTACACAACTACCTTGCCTGCAACCTAACCCCTCCCGCAAGCTATTCTGAAAAATCAAGCCAATGGAGGAATGGGGGAGGGGGGTAAGTCACGACAGTAGTTATTTAATAAACAGGGTCACGTAGTGGTAGGCTAGGTATTTTAAATGAGTAATCAATAAACGACCCTAATGTAAATTTTCCCACGATAGAGTATATAGTGATATTTGTCTAGTCAAATACTCCCCGAGAATATATTTTAAACAAATTTCAGAGCTATTTCTGAAAAATTTCGAATTTTCTAAAATTAATAATCAGTAAACAACAACCTTAATTCTCGTGCTAGGGCCAAAATAAAAAAATATATCCTGAGGTTTTACCATATTATTTATCAATCTTGGACCAAATCCATTCAACTATTTGGGCTGTAGCACCCGGTAGTCAGTCAGGCAGACCTACATGGAGACATAAAAAGCAAGACCCACTTTCTTTGAGTTTGGTGGTAAGAAAAACTAAACCATTCATAATAGTCTCGAGGTCAACATTTTTCACGATAATAATAAGCTATTTAAGATAAATTAAAAACAAAAACTCATGAGTTTTTATTTTTATAAATATATATATATTTGTTTACATTTACGATGCTATTTTTGTATGTGTAATTTAAAAATATATATTAATTAATCATCTTTCCAATAAAAAAACAAAGCAAAAAATACGATGGTAGTGAACTCAGTTGTATAATAGAATAGTGTCTGGTAGGGTTTGTTTATTAAAAAATTTGAGATCTCAAGAACTAAACGAAAATTTTAATAATTTTACCAGTATACATTATGTTGATGATTAATATCTACTTCTGAATTTAGCTGATATGAACAAAAAATTGCAAAAAGAAATGCAGTTGTATGAGAAGCCATATACATACAATAAATATAGTTCTCATGATGTGTGCACAGACAAATCAGTTATTTGGGTCCAAATGATATTATTCAACAAGTTGTTAAAATGGATCATATTTCTACGGTCCTAAATAACATAGCTATTTTCATAAAGTTCAATAAAATTTAAAGTTATGTCTATAGAACATTAAATTTTCGCCGAAAAAACTAAATCAAATCAAACAAACCATCTTTCTTTAATGACTGCTAGATGTTGCACCCTTTTCACGAAGGTTTGCTGAAATGTCGCAGCACTTTGCTCGGTTAACCATTCCATTCTGCGGTATGTACACGGCTTTACATTTAAAATCATGTACACATTTTTAATTTTTATTTCTTCCTGCTTGTCCATATTATTGGAGTTTCCGATAATTCTAGATGGTTCCAGTCCCTTTCAACTCAAACTTTTAAGACCTTAATGTATGCGAGTTAAGAAAGTTCATAATAAACACATGTATGTAGATAATACAAATAATATTTAGCACCGCGTATTACTACCCGTTCGGTTTATACGCTTTAAGTACTAATCACGCTAATTAAATTGGAAAGGGCGAATTAGAGGAAGTGAACCCGCATTTGCGTGGAGGGAAAGTGGAAAACTATTTAGGAAAAACCGCCCCCAGTTCACCCGACCTAGATTCGAACCTTGATCTCCCCGTCCTCAGCAGTCGAGCTCAACACGACTAGCGCGTTAGCCAAATACGCCACCAAGGCGGGTCGATAATACAAATAGGAGAGTCACTATGGAATAATATAAGGACATGCATGCAAGGGCGTAGAAAGCTTTCTTTTCCTCTTCAAGAAATTCTATTAGGAAATTGTACTATATCATACCATTATCCAATAAGGTTTTTATACGTATACATGGGTACCCCCTAGGAGGTACATCAAATTCCAAGGAGATCCATACCCCCTCTAGCCGTACTTTCCACGCCCTTGAATATTTGTCTCAGTTTAAATTTTCTAGTGCCTTGTCGTCGAGTTAATCCCTATTTTATTTTATTTTCTGCTAATTGAATCAAATGTTTCAATAATCAAAGCTCACTATCTAAATTATTATTTTGTTCACAGGTTTGCAGGTACGTGCCTTTCTATCGGAACATACTCCCCAGGTTCGTAAATGTATATTTTATTAATAATATTAAACTTTTCGTAATTGAAACTTTAGCGACAGATTTAATTGATGACTATTACATTTGACGTATCTTGGATATTAATTAGGCTATCGAAAATAACTTAATTTTATTCGTTAGCATATCATATAATTTATAGCCTTGCACGTGTTAAGATGTTAGCTAAGTTCTCATTATATTTATGTATTTCAAACTATTATTTCTTTAACTCACAATCGATTTTTTTTACTCTATTTTATTGAATAATTAACAAGATACACAAATTTTTCTCATACAAATAATTCTATTTTATAAATCATAACCTCCATAGCACTTGTAAGGACGAGGGTAACATACGGATATGCAATAAGACCCGTGAAAGGGATTAGGACTATAATATAATTTAAACAAAAATAATTAATATTAAATGTTTTGTTCCTACAAAGTTAGGAATCTTATTCAATATAATTCAGACACTATGCGTCCAATTTCACTTTTTGGATAGGTAGTGTCTCGTAAAATAATCTCTTTTAAATGAATGGTCTCTACTTGATTCAAAAAATTGTCTTACTATTTGGCTCCGTTGCTCTTTTTTTGAAACATCGGGAAAACGGAATTTTACTAAATTATATCTATGGTATTCATGTAGCTACCCTCTCAATCCTACTTTTCAATTAATTACTGTATACTGTTAATTAAAAGTTAAATTTTTACTGTAAATATTTCATATGAAACTACCGTAGAGAAATATCACTCAAGAGGAGAGAAAAAAAATACAAAAGGAAAGTAAATTGGGGATCAAATGGGGAAGAATATTACAAAATTAGATAAAACGAAGAGCATAAAAAAATAATGCAAGGCCCAAATAGTTCAAATTGAATCATCATCAAAAAACTCTTTTCTAAGAAAGTTGCTGATTTTCCCTTGCTAATACTATAATATTATTTACAGTATACATTTGTACACTATCACATTAATCAACACACATTTATGAATAAAACTAGGTTTTTAAAGAATAGTCAAAGTTAAAAATAATGGAAACACTATATCTTAAAGGTCATACCAACAAAAACGCTCTAAGTGCCATTGATGTAAATCAAGTCAGCCAGACTCATTACAAGATTAAGTTTAAGATACATTTTACAAATAGTCTAAATAATAACAGTACTTTCCCCTGGATCTATGAAAAAGACTCAACGCAACTAGTAGAAAATATTAAGCTGATAAGTGATAATAAATCACCTTATTAATGAATAATATTCAAAAAGCCTCTTTTTACTCTTATCTCCCACCTTACAAGTGTTTTACTTTCTAGGACAGTGTAAAATACTTTATGTTCGTCTTTAGATAAGAATTGGTTTTTTTAAAATCTTTATTCTCTTGTGTTATTCTTGATGTACAGATTAATGGTGTGAGCTACGTTTGCGGGAACACTGCTAGTTTGAAGTAGTAGCCCGTGTGGATAGTACTTTCTTCCGTCCCCTTTTGGCGCCTTGTTGATCAAAGTATTTAAAGATAGTGTCTACTAGTATTCATGTATATCCCCGGGTGTGTGTAATCGTGTAAATATAATATTGAGGGCTCTGGCAGTACTTATTAGGAAAGGACTTGCCATAGTATAATTCCATGTAGATGCATTATTGTTAGCTTTCTATCGTTTGAAAAATAAAAGCTCCTCCTATAGGATATTACAACTCGAGGGTGTATATGACTCTCCTTGAGGTTTAAAACAAGAGAGCTAGCTTGAATAGTATTCGTTTTAGTAACTCCAAAAATATTGGATCTTGAGTTATGCAATTGTTTTTACTATTTCTCATGTTTAGACCTTACTGATTTTAGTCCGGTGGTTTTGACCGGATATATTATCTTGAATGTATTTTCTGAACTTAACCCTCATTTTACCGTAGTCGTGAAGTGTTAGACACTTCATAGCTCGAGCTGGAACTGGTATCCATGTTTCTGGAGTTATCAAAACAAACTACCACATGTTCTATCTAACCTTGATGGTTTCCTTTTACTTTATATCAAAACCCGGTTGTCCAATCGAATATTTTTGACGTTTATAACAGAACATGATTATCGTCAAGCATCCAGTGTGTGATCTTGTTTACCATATGTAATCCTATTTATTATTATGTTTTATTATAATAAATTTATTTATGTTAATTATACAAATTTTTGATATTTATCTTTCATATCCTTCATCATGTATAAATCAACTATGTAATAGTAATTGTTTCCTTCTCTACATATTAAGGAGAGATAAATAATTTAATAAGAGTGAGAAAGACCAAAATTACCAAGTTTATAGAGAATAATACTATGCTGACATAAGTCAAATTCCCTACTTTGGTCAAAATATGTATTACCAACCTGACCTTAGGCCCAAACTTGAGGGGCAACTTTACCAAGAAATTCTATTAAATTAGTGACAGTAGTGATGATGATGATAATAATAATAATAATAATAATAATACTCGTGCAGGATTGACCCCCCCCCCGCCCCCCTGAAGGCAGGGTCTGATTTCATCTTCTAAAAATGAACGTCTGTATAGTGCAAGAGTATAATCAGATATGTAGTTTATGGTCAAGGGATCAAGTGTATATCGTGTAGCTAAATTTGTAAACTAAGACATAATATTTGGATGGCTGATTGGCGTTAGTTTACAGTGGCAAGGATGGAAAGCACTCCTTTCTTTCCACCCGTGTTTGGTTTTATGTTTAGGGAGTGTTAACTACCAACTTGTTAGAAATCCTCACCCTTCAGGCCTTGATATTGGTATATGGTGGTTTTTACGATACAAGTTTTGGATTAACTATGTCATAGCAATTGGCCTTGTTTGTTGGTGATACGTGAAGATGTGTTTACAATTTTTATTGAATAATGTGATGAATGAATTATATGACTCTTTGAGCAAGCCACTCGAGCTGGTTTAATCGGGTCCAGGTAATAGTCGGTAGTCAAGTGCAACCTCGGGAAGGTTTATGTCGTAGGTTCGACCCTGCGTTAATTGGTGGTAGGTTATAAGTTGCAGGTGAGGGGGGAAAGTAAGTCTTTTGTCGGTATTGTCCGTATATATAGTTTATGAAGATTGGAGGATTCAAGCATGTTACGTCCTGGGAACCTTTCTAAGTTTATCGCCATTAACACAAAGAGAGCTCTTATGTCAGATAATTGTTTCTGTTTACTTATTGTTTTGGTACAAATAAACCGGCACAAAACACACAATATTTCATAATATGTGTTCTAAATGTGTGCCTAAAGCCACTAAGCATAGTTTCAATAAATAAACGTTTACCATTCGTCGAGTGTAACTATGTATAGCGGCTGGTGTTACACATTTCGAGTACAGACTTTGAAATGCTCTATGTTTGGGGCCGGTTTTATTTGGGACAACCCATAGTAACATAAATTTATGCGTTGACTGCAGAGTGAAGTTGGAATTTTATTTGGACAGCTTGTTGATCAAAGAAGTGGACGATTACCCGCGGAGAGGGTCCAGATGACACCGTTACTACGCAAGCACAGTAGAGTATAGGTTTGACGAAGGCTGAATGCATCACCATGAGCACCCCATAAGTCTTTGAGTGAAATCGTGAGGAAAAATCGTTGTATTGACTTAGCAATAACCTATTGAATGTGCTGCCTGAACGTCGTGGCGTAGTCTTTGGATACCCCCAGATACCGTACAGTCACCCTGTTCACCAAGGGTGTATCCATAACCACAAGTAGGAATGTTCAATCTTGGATCACTATTTTCAAAAATTGGTTCTTTACCTTCAATTAATCCATTTTTAGATCGATTCAAAGGATTAGATCTCATTCACGCATTGGTTATTTCTTAAAGATATTATAAAAAGACTGAATCGAAAGATCCAAAGAAAACATAACATTGATACAGGGAAATTTTACTGGTTATGGGAAATGTTTTGTTGACTATAAGTAGAGGAAAAATTTGAAAGCCAAGTTTGCAATTCTGTGCCACTCATTTGTATTTTGTTAAAATTAAAGTAAAAGGAATTGACGTGAATAAACTGCTGATCTCTAGCAAAAAATTATAAATGCAATAGAATCTTATTCTACTGATTAAATGATATACAAAGTACACCCCGAAATATCATGTACAGTACATTATTTGTGTAAATATTTATCTTATATAAATTTATGTTTAGGACTTTCAACATTGTCAATATGGCAGCAATCAAACACGATATTAAATTTGCAGGATGTCAGAGATTATTTTAAGAAAAATACTTCATGGTATTCTCTCAGAGACCTGACAATTTTGTGTTAACTTTTGAGAAGAATCTACTGTCATAGTTAGTAAATTGGACTAATATGCCTCACAGGACATATTTTTTACTAGTACTGAACAGAATTCTATTATTTTGGTCAAATTGAATGTATTCCCAGATAGACATATATTTATTGTCCCCTGATACCAAATCTTGAAAATAAAATAATCCTTCTGAAAATATGCCTAAATCTAAATTTCCATTAAACTAATGGTTCCCAAATTTGGGGACACACCCTCTCCCAAACCTCCACAGATCAAGTAACTTGTACTTAGTTTTAGTACAATCCTTTGTTCTTTTTTTTAGGTGCTTAGCGTGCACTTTCTGAATTGACTGATAATGTCAGCAAACAAGAATTTCTATAAACGAGAGTGAAAGAGAAAGGACCTCCCCATTTTGGGGGAAAAGTATTTTCACCCTACCTTTCAGGGTTCTTTTACGTGACACAATCGACATGGGACAGACGACGTCTTTACTTTTCCTCCGAAGGAAGTTGTGCTACGAATACTTATTATTAAAAACAGATATGTGGACCCAATCTGGGGTTGAACCTACAAACATCGGGTCTTGAGGTGAGCACTTTTCCCCAAGACCACTGAGGTCAATCAATGGTTCTCAAATGATTAATTCAAACAAATAAGATGAACTAAGTTCACAATTTTGGAAAGAGTCATTCGTTGTGATAGAGGAAATAAAATAACAAGTACGTCGGCTGCTGCTGGTCTCCAATGTATAGCCTGGTTTTCTTACGAGGAGCCTTCTGAAAGCCTTTGATTCCTTGGACCCACTTTTGGGCTGGAAAACAAAAATACTTTAAAACATCCTTTATTTATGTAACTGCCTCCTTCACCTAACACAAATTAGGCTTGCCATCACCACTGGCTTTTATATTAGCGTAAAACACTCAAACTGCTCTGGTTTGTGGAGTAAATATTAAAGTAAGTCTGCCGTTACATATCTTCAAAGTATCCCTAAAGTTACAAATGGGAAAATATTACAAAAACATACATTGTGTATAAGGCCACTTACATTACTTAAATTACTGCCCCTTATTACCATAAAAATAATTTAAATATCTTTCAAAGTAATTTAGTAAATCATATATTATTTAATTTTATGTCCATTGACCATCAGCCCCTCTCCAGCAAAATTACGTTTTGGCTACAGCTTTGATTGTTACCCTCCCCCCTTCCCTGTAAAGAAAGTAACTTTCTGGGTGCACCACTGTTAATCAGATAACGCAAACTTTATCTATATGACTCGTTGGGAAGATAGATTTAATGCACTTGATATTTTGCCTGAATCGATACTACGCCTCTTTATCTAGATCTATCTAGCGAATCGATATAAAGCCCATGAATCGAACATCCCTTGTGGCAAAAAACACAAGGGATAGTGAGGAATCTTTTGAAGAGGGATAAATAGTCTCTCACTGGAGAGAGTTGTGTTATGAACGAGTATTAGTATAGTTGAGAGCCGTAAAACCCATTAACGTAGCACATTTCTACCTGAACTAGTATACTTACTTCTCTACACAAAGAGGGTAATTAAAGGACGCTCTAAGTGCCAAAATTAAAAAAAAAAGTGCAATATGATTTATATTTCAATGCCAATTCACTTATATTGTGCCTTAAGTGTCAGATGTTTTTGGGAATGGTTGGAGATCACCGCAAGAATGCGTAAGTGCTATGTCCATCTGTCAGATGTAATTTAAAACGCTCGGTGTGCCACAAGCGTGATACAGTAAGCCATCATTCTCTGTGTTTTTTGGAAACGTCAAAATGGAAGTTACTCCAATTGATAATTGTGAAACTTAACGTAAAAAGAGTGCATGAATAAATCTATACTCAGAAAGGACTTAAAGGCAATAGGTTTGGAACATATTTCATCTAAAAATAAAAGTGTTCCACCTTAAAATAAAAACCTGGCCTAATGTAAGTAAATTCATTTTTATCTGATAGTATTTATGTTATGTCTTCTTTATGACTATTGTTATGGTTACAATTAACAGTCTAGTTATTTATGCAGGCTTCTCTTTTTATGTTAAAAATATGTGAGTAGCATTTCACTTGGCCTAAAAGAAGGTACCGTATTTGTATTGCAGGTAAGCTGTAAATGTAGTTATCAATGTAAGTCTCTAACTGCAGATTACAAACAAAAGTTATTCTCTGACTTATATAAGATTAACAAAGAAGATCAAGGGACATATATATATATATATATATATATATATATTGGGATTGATAACAATTACACAAGTGAGAATAAGGAGGCATGGGAAATATGAACAACCAGGTGAGAGTCGACGACAAGCAACTGTTTTCTATTCTGTACCAGATGGAAAAGGAAATAATGTTTCAATTTGTCATAGTACATTTGCTGAAATATTTGCCTTAACCCATAAAAGGATACAAGTGTTGGCAGAGAAAAATAAATTAGACTTGTCGTGCGTATTGAAAATCAGAGGGAATAAAAACAATACATAACATTTACTCTGGAAACTGAACAAACTGTGATTGACCATATAAAAACCTTTCCACGTGATGAAAGTAACTACATCAGGAATAAATCAAGTCGAGAATACCTAAGTCCTGAGCTCAATTTGAACCATCTCTTCCTCAATTTTAAAGACCGTTATTCAAACTACAATGTTTCTTATCGTTACTACTGCAAGGTTTTCAATAAAAACTTTCCGGAATTGCGTGTTGACGTTCTCAAACAGACACTTGTGGCACATGTGATATGTACGCAGCTAAGATTAAAGTAGGTCAAATAGAAAGTCTAGGTCAGAAAAGAAAAATAGAACTATAACTGCATCACCGTCGAGCTGAGCAGGCTATTACTGCAATGAACAAAGATGAGCAAGTATCCCAACTACCTCTCAGTGAAGAATGCACAGCTTCTATGGATTTAAAACAAGTCCTTTTCTCACCTGCCCTAACTCACTCTCAGATGTTTTATTCAAGGCAGCTATCAAATTTTAATTTTGATATTCATATTGGTGATACTAAAAACGCTTATATGTGTATCTGGCATGAAGAAATAACCGGCAGAGGAGCAAACGAAATTGCTTAATCTGTACTGAAAGTATTGAGGAATGGTGTTACCAACAAGAAAATACTTAATGTATGGAGCGACAACTGTTTTGGCCAAAATAAGAACTGAGTTCTTGTTTTCGTGTGTGTCTACTTTGTCAGCAAGGGTATTTTCTACTAAATCAACCATAAGTTTTGTAATGATATTGGTCTGGATTAACTCTAAATTATGTAAAAAGTCATGGACGAAGGTAATTTTTCTTTAAAGTAATATATGTAGAGTATCCTTTTAAGATTCATCCATGAACAAACACGCGCTTCTCAGAAAATAACGTGAAAAGGATTTCACCACTAAAATATATTTTTTATACCATCTTTTTTGTTAAAAGAATAACTGCGTCAATTCTTGTTAAAGGGAATGGCTTCATAGTATTTGGCAGATTAAGTTATTTCTCTATACCAATAAGAAGCTAGCCTTCACAAAACCTGTCGCCAGGACTCTTTCTATTAGTTGAATTTTACACTGTTGATGAGGGGAGAGAAAGGCAAAGGGTATGTTATATATATATATATAAACCATTGTGCGTATTTTTAAGGCATTTCCGGGATCCAAACATCTACACCGAGATCTCGCTCACGCACGAGTCAGTCTAACATAGTATAATATAAGTCACATCAATATCACAAGTGTGCAGGGGTATAAAATATTTAATTGAAATATGTACAAGTAATTTACAGGTGTAATTTAAATAAACCGTGTGTGAAAAAACATCCATCAACATTTATCTTTCTTTAATTATATTAATATACCGATTTAATTAGTGCTTGAACACGGAGCTATAGACAGCTGATTAAACGGTATATTTTCCGCACAGTGATGATAGGCGCTCGATCACGGAGCTTTAGACAACCTAAAATCATCACAGCATTCTTATATATCAAGGAATTAATCCGTAGTGTTTCAATCGACGCCCAAAGCGGGGTGATTGATTCCATATTATTACAATTGACGCCCAAAGAGCAGCGCGATAAACCCATAATATTACAGTTTATAGTAAGTGAACAATCTTTTATGTCTTTTGATCGTGACTTTGCACAAATAAAAAAGAGGAAACGAGTCACTAAGCCAATAGTACCTGAATATCTCAGGGAACTAATAATCACTGCTTGACATAAGAAGCCATTTCTTGTTACTCAAATGAATTAAGAAGATTTTTTTATGGTGTACAGTCTGTTTCTGACAGGTTCATATACACAAGGTCATTAAATTGGTCGAAAGTTCACCGGCTCAAAATAGACCTGGAGCTCTGATATATATGACTCTATACATGTATATATCCGAATACTCCGGTAGTTAGTAAGATGCGACTCACCAATACCATTTTTACTTGGCTTTGAACGTACTAATACAGTATCCTATCTTTTTATTCCTATCTTTCTTTATATATCCCTCTCTATCTCTCTCAGCCCTCAAGTTTGTATAGTATCTCACCGAGATAATTCCACTTTGATTTCATCGTCAAAGAGTTGACGAACAACAGAAACTTAGAAAATATCTAAAGTTTTAGTTGATAGCTTGTAATGAAGTCGAGCGTTAAGGTATGAGGTTACGATTCAGAGCTTGTTCCAAACACTCAACTTCTTCTAGTCAATGGAGCTATGCGAATACCGAACTAATTCTATCTTCACTCACATATATGAACTTGTATGTATTTTATTATGATATTAACACCTTTTTTTATATAATTCCCAAGTATTCTTTTCACTGCAACGTGTCATGGTTTATATTAAGATAAGCGTGGAAAAATATATAGGCTAATCCAAGAAATAAATTGAAAGGTTTTACAATCAACTTTTATATTTAAGGGAGGATGAAAGGGAGCGGGAGTTAAATCTATATCTTTGTTGTTTTTTTTACAAAAGGTTTTTGATAAATTAATCAATAACATGCAGCTATGGTTGATGCATTTTGTTTGATTTGTTACGCATATTAATCCCAACAGTTATTGAATACTAGTTGTGGCTTTCTCGGAGTTTGACTAAACATTTTTTTTTAATGTTTCCCATCTAATGCTACTATGCCCATTACAAATATTCAAATTAGTATTACCATGTGTAGCAAATTAAATTATATTAAATCCATCTATTGGATCAATATTTTATTTAATTTGTATGAAATTGGTTGCTATAAAAGCTGTAATCTTAGCTCGCATCAACTTCCATAACACAATTTTCTTTTTTTCTTTAGCAATGCACTTCCCTAAACCTTTGGATTGTACGCCTATGTACTAATTACACTAATGAGTTAAGGACATGGAAGTATTGACTTATATGTAGTGTACTGGCATTTGCGTGGAAGGATAGTAGAAAAACATTGGAAAAACACTCTCAGAGTGCCCGACTGGGTTTCAAATCCCGATTTCCCTATCATCAGCAGTCCATTCTATAACAATGCCTCAGAACATGCGGCCACGGAGCGGATCGTCACACCTAAAGTTTTTAAAATGTGCTCTACAAGATGTATTAATAAAATAAATGTTTACTTTCCTCAAAGGAGGAAAATATAAATATCCTCTTTTATAACCAGGTATACATTTACAATAAAGAGAAGGGAAGGGAGGATAACGTTGAAAATTGACAAATGCAACCATACGATTGAATCAAATCTCAGATTCTTGAAATTGGTGCACATTTCCTATAGTATCGGGTTCTATACCCGTGCTGGGCTTTTAATTTTTTTAAACAAAAATGTATATATTCTTGTATCAGGGAGGTACCTAAGTACGACGTTCCAATGCCTATTAATAATAAAACTTTAATTAAGTTTAATTGGGAGTAGTACTATTTGTTACTGTCTTAACATCAAACAAAAACCCTTTAGCTGTGGCTGTCTACTAGAACTAAAAATTATATAGTTTAATTGAATTTCTTTAAACCATTATTGGATTCCAGGCAGTAAGTATTTTTTCTAATGATTCACTTCTTACTACCCATCCTAAATAACCAAATTGTTATACAAATATAGTAGAAATTAGGAAGATGGAGTTTAGACAAAATACACCCTCATATACTTAGAGGTAAAATAGGTATCTATTAAGTATTAAGTAATATACATATAAGTAACCTTGCTTAGGATTTTAACCCCAACCTCCTCATCACCAGATTACCAGACAATACGAGACTGACACTTTTCTTCCACCTACCCACAAGGGTGGGTAAATATGTTATTAATCATGCATCGGTTGATGTTACCTGGGGGGCTGAGAGCTATATATTTGATGTCATAGACAGTTTGTCACCCACGTGCCAATATAATCACGTGTTTAGAAAGTATGTAATCTACAATTAAAACTTTTATATTTGTAAAAATAAAAATTTATTCATCACGAAAAAAATTCCCACAAACCAATTTTAAAGGACATTTTGTGAAAAAATATAAATTTCTAAAATGTATCATAATTTAACTATTCTTGATTAATTTATCTTAGGAAAATAATCCTACATTATCATTTATAATATTAAATAAACTCTAGTTACAAATTTTGAACAAAATCGCTCTAATTATTTTTAGTCAAATTTAAATTTTTCAAATATCTGTCATCAGTAAATAACTTCCTTAAGAAAATCATATATACAACTATTTATATTGTAAAAAACTTACCACATATTGTAAGTGATCAGGGATATTTATTTCTTATAAGATACAATATATTGAATATTTTTTAAATATATTGGTTCAAGTTACAATATTGATACAATTGATAAAATTATAGCAATATACTTTACACTTTACATCCATTACTGTTTCCAGTCTATGGCCCGGGTCAGTTTCTTATTCATTCATTTTCCCACCATCGGATTGCTAAGATTCATATGCCTTACAATCTATCTTAAGAGATTGAAAGGATTATCATGGATTGAGTGGAAACAAATATATAAATGTAAAGTGTATGGATCAAAAGGAAGTTGTAGGCCATGTTGTAAATGAATGTGTGAAAAAGAAGAGAATTAACAGTTTTCAGAATAAAAGGACATGTATGACTTGGTGTATTGATGTTGTCGAAGTTAAGGAAGTATACAAGGCTAGAGAAGTGTGGAGAAAGATAGTGAGGGTGGATTAAGCACAAAGTGGTTTTTTGATTTATAGTCACAGTTTCTTGCCTATACTCCAAGGGAATGGCGTGATTAGGTATGTATGTATGGATACATGCATAACCTAATACATCTATGTATCTATCT
>CABFOW010004433.1:0-17602 GCA_902141385.1 Timema californicum
GAGAAAATTCAAACATATTTCTTTGCGACCAACATCGATAACATTTTACTATATTATGTGTGTTATTCTATAGGTATTGATACTATATGTCAAAAGTGACAACTTCAAATCACATGACTTGATGTATGAATATATTAAAATTATTTTAGTAACTTTAGTAACTAACTTTTACTGTTCTTCCTACAAAAATCATACTATAAATATCAAATCCGGAAACAGCCATAAAAACAAAATGCAACTAGGGAAAATGTAGCTCAATAAAATAATAGTAAAACTCTAACATTTAACTGAACCAGATTTAACATAATAAATGATGTTACGAAAATAATGTTAGTGAGCAACGCTCAACAGTGTGATACAGAGTCTGTACCATTTTGAATCCTAACAATAACAAATAAGGGTGACTTCGACACCCACAATAGCCTTCACATTGTTGAAACATTTATAAAGAAGAATAACCCTTTAAAATATCATGAAAATATTTGAATTATCTTCCTTAATATGACATATATCAACTTAGCTATAATCATTTTATAACAGCTACTAAACATTATCTTAACAATGGCTGGTGATTGCATTAAATCTATAACGCAAATATAAATAGATTAGGCAGTTAATTAAAATATTTTATATTATATTATATTATATTATTCAACATTACCTACATTGCTTTGTTCACAGCTGCCAAGTTAAAATACCATGACTCGTACACAGTTTTGAATAGGCTTAATATGCAGTAACAAATTAACCTAACCTTTCAAGCACTATTGATTGTCCAATGAGGATCCGATAACTTGTCTGTTTCCAAGAGATCATACTTTACCTGAACAAAGTGTACCAGAGGGTATTAAGCTTACTTCATAATGGCACACTTAGAATACATAATAGTTTAATTTAGAATGATGAATATTGACCAAAGATTATTAGCCAAATGTATCTTCCGGATGTTTAAATAGACACCATTTGTTAAAAGTGCAAATAAATAATCCATCTCTAGGTGCATGGATACATTAAATTAGAGCTAGAAGGTTTTAGTTAGTACTCTATAATAGTAATAAGTGAATGGCGTACCGGATATAGCTAGGCCACACATTTTTAAAATATTTGTAATTTCAAAGTAATATCTCCAAAGAGCTACACAGTCTAATCAATCATGCGCACATACCAGTTCAACTGTTTTGAAATTGTGTTATTAGCGAGCATATGTGACCGTTCAAAGGACGAACCGAATAAGGAATAAAAAGTCATACAAGGACTCGATCTATTTCTTCCACTTTATTTCACTCGATATTTTATTGGCATCTTTTCCTTGTGTCGTACATCCTCCTTGATTATTTTTCTATATATAAACTCTATAAAAAAAATGAGCTCATTCTGTTGAGATGATGTAACAAAAAGTAAGAGGGCTTCATTTTATTACATTTTGTAACCAGGCTGAAACAAAGGGAAGCTACGGATTTAGGGTTGGGGGTAAGGGCAAGCTTACCGGAACGACAGTCCCGGAATTGGATGGAATCACCCCCTTAGAGGATCCCGGGGCGAAGATATCTTTTTTCTCTTTCCATTGAATGAGTGATCCTCCATCTGAGAGAGACAGAACTAGTTCTAGACAAAGACGTAGCGCCAAATGTTGTCTCGGTTCTAAATCCACTGGAAAGATGAAGTTTGCGTTCGAGGGTGCGTGTATGGGATCTAAGAAACTTTACGATTCTCTTTACTTCTCTCCCCTCCCCCTTAACTTTGAGAGGGGAAGGTCTTGCTCGCGTTTTGTGCACAATAGTCTTCATATAGGAGTGTTAGGGCAGGTCGTGAGCTCAACTCGACAACACATGGACAATTTTGTCACACTTATTAACAATTATTTTATAGTTTTATAAACAAAAATATTTTAACATTGTAAATAATAATAATAATAACACTTCGCCTCTGGGCTACTTCATTCGTAGCCCAGTAGTGGAAGGTTTAGCCAGTACTAATGTACCGTTACCCAGGGGACGCCTAAATGTAGTAATCGTACATTCTCTCCGTAGAGGCTCTCCATGTCCCGATGAGATGAGATGAAGGTGATAGTGAGTATCTAGTGTGGTAAGTTGTGTATTTTCATGCAGATTGTTTGTTAAAAGCAAACTATTGTTTCATTGTGAATTTAAGTACCTTAAGTAAACAGAAAATATAGGTTAGGGATTTTACAATAATCCAATATGGCGCCTAACTTAAATTACTAAAATAGCGTCAAGGAGCATAATTAATGCACAATTTTTTACCTTTAAAACATTTTTGATTAAGTTTATAATAGCGTCAGAACCTTGTATTGTTGAAATATATATAAAGGAAGAAGCCTAGCATAGTTAATGTGGTCATGAAGAAAAAAAAGTCTTTGACTAGCGATTCAATAGATGTCATATGCAATGAAAAATTCCTTGTCCTCATTGCTCGAATGAATTGTAGTATTGTTTCAAACTGATTAATGTAAGTCATAATAAACTGTTGTAATTTATTGAAAATTCCTTCAAAAGTCTTAAATTTCGTAAAAATATACAGGGCATATAATTTGTCTAAAGCTTCTAAGGTAGCTGCTCTAAGGAATTTCCTTTGATCTATTGGGGACTTGATATCTTCAAATTAGTATTGTTTCAAAGACAACGACAACTACTCAAGGTCATCTTTATCGTGTGGTTCATTCACCAGAAACAGATTGAAGTACAACAGGTACAGCGCCAACAAGGTTGCAATGCGAGCTTCAAGTGATGTTTGAGGATGTCTTCCGCTGGGAATTTTGCTAACTGTTGTAGGTGAATATATTACAGCCTCTACCCGAGCTTTATCTATTCCCCTACCTTCAATAAATTTCCCTATTGCACACAGTGCCCAAAATGTTACATGCAGTTCTCCAAGAAGAAATAAAAGCTGCTCCCTTAAAATTCAAAGTCTCATTGCCATATTGTACAACTTTAAGTCGAGACTTAAGCATGCTATCTTTCAGGACCTAATATATTGGTTCTTATTGCTCGGGCTTTCATCAATAGCGTGCATAAACGTCATAGCTAGTTGGTGGCAATCTACTTATTGGAGGAACTAATGCTACATTTGTTAAAGGTGGTGTAGGTGTCGACAGAGAGTTAAAAGCACCCCATGTTCCGAGAAATTTTAGTTTTAAATTATTGAAAATAACCGATAAACCGTACTAGATCTGTTTTCAAACTAGAATCTAATATAATGGTATTTTTGTTTAACTCAAGTGGGAAATGTCCTTTCCTTGGTAACGGTCTTATGATTTGACCGTAGTTAACACTTTCTTCTCCATCCTGTTTTGTTTTATCAGAGTCTCTTTCACCTTTAATTAAACATGCGAGATGGTATTTCATGTCATAAGCTCTGGCAGCTAGAGGGTCATTGCTACTAACTAGTGCACTGAGTCTTACACGAAGCACATCATTCTTAGTCTTCTTTCCGATTGATATTAGTTGTAAGCCCATAGTAGATGGCCCGGCGTTTGGGAACCCCATTTCCGCTCAACGGGTCAAAACGCTTTTTTCCCGGTGACGTAATCATTGCGTGCTATGTCGCAACACTCCCCCCTGGGTTTTCCCTGGTAACAGGTGCCAGTATATTTCCGTCTGACCTGAATTTCCCCTCTGGTTATTTCCATGACGACATGAGGTTAACAACCTGTTGTCCTCCTTTAATGTCGCAAAGATTTATTTCTGGTTTTCTGTGTGGCAATGGATTTTCCCTGATGACTGGCGCCATTTTGGTGGCTGGACAACACAGGAATATATTGTGACCTTGAAACCGTGAGCTAGATCATTGACCCTGGCTACTCTCCCCACTGCAATGGGTTTTACCGGTGTCGTCATCGTAGCCCCCCACCCACTATGCGTTAATGGGTTTACCTTGCAATTAGAGAGCATTGACACAACTCTGACTATGCACCATCAAGGGCCTTGGAATCCTCATTTAGGAGTCGCTATCCCCCACCACAAATGTCTACTAAAATTGGTTGTTTGGTATCGTCCGTCGACATGTGCGGATGTGGGTATCAGTCACGCACTGGAGTAGTGAGATAAAAATGTTCCGGCGTTTACAAGGAGTGAGGGAGAGTAGAAACCCACCCCAGTTAGCCCGAGTGAGATTAGAACCCAAGACCTCCACTGCCATAATTATATGAGTGACACGTACCCTTTCTGGCAAAACGTGCGGAAGGGATGATTAAGAAAATGTTCCGGAGGGAGATATACCTACAGTTTACAGAGCGGGGATTCGATTTCCCCCCACCAGAATTAGATAAGCCTGAAATTTAGACGGCGTGCACACTGGGATTCGAACCTCGATATCTTTAGCACGCCATTAGACCAGATTTTTCTAGGCCAGGTATAACGTATATCCGCATTTGCTTCAAAAGTCTATCAATCTGTCATTGGCCGTCTATTGACGCCTTAGACCATGCGACCATCTATGCACTTATAAGAAAATTATTATAAAACGAATTGTGACGATAGATTGCTACCCATGGACCCAGTCTTTATTTTTTGCCAGTGATGGGTTTCAAATGTGATCGGATGAATTGATGGGTTTTTTTACGAAATGGTTTCATTATCTACCTTCACGCAAATTAGGGTGAACTTACCTTTTAAATGATTCATAACTAGAAATCCAACACGGCGTTGCCCGTGACCCACTGTGGAGTTTTGTTAAAAAAAAAGCCTAGTTAAAAATCTAATCTCATACACCCATGTTAAGAATTTCAGATCTCTGCGTATCGTAGATTTGGCTGGCCATCGCAAACAAAGAAACAAACACACAGACACGCACACACAAACACTTTCTTTTATTATTATAGAATCCTGATTCATTAATATAAATATGCAGATAGCCCAGATGGGCGGCCCGGCACGTAAAAGAGAATATATATATATATATATATATTCATGAATAAACCATAGAATAACAAGCTCGAAAATCTCATTATATAAATCTATTCCCACCGCAACCCAACGAGATTCGAACCTCGATCTCCCTTGTCCTAGGTAGTCTAGCTCAACACGAATCTGGCACTTTAGCCAACTGCGTCACTGAAGCGGGTACCTATCACTCTGCACTCTTTTTAGAGAGTTAACAATCTTTACGAGGCTGGCTCTTGTCTTTGTATACGTCAACCAAACCAAATATTACAACAGATTGAAAGAAGAAGCAGAACCGCGAGTCCAAATGTATTAGGAATTGGGAAGGTGGAGAGGATTAAGGAAATGTTCCAGCGTTTATGTGGAAGGAGAGTGGGAAACCATTTAGTGAGAAATACCAACAGTATACCTCGGAGGATATTAAAACTCCCCAACACAGATTTGAACCCCAATATCTTTCGATGGGTGCTTCATGCCCTGAAGTTGCCAAACCCGAGATAAGAATATGGTGGTTTAAAATTGCGCGCATCCGTTCGGTCCCTAGAATATGTTGTTGGGGTTTCAATGACAGAAAGTCGTTGGCAATAAACAGGTGAACCCTTTGCCGGAAGAGTGCAGACAGGTAAATGTCACCTTTTAGCACCGTGTCTAACTACCCGTTCAGTTTATAAGATTAAGTATTAATTAAGCAAACGGATTGATAATTGGGAAGTTTGAGCCCGCATTTGCGTAGAGGGATAGTGGAGAACACACCTAGTTTACCCGAACGAGATTCGAACCTCAAACTCCCCGTCCTTGACCATCTGGCTCTAGATGAAACAGGCGCGTCAGTCAACTATGCAACCTAGGTAAAGTATTTTAGAAACTATAATTTAAAAAAATATTTAATGATCGAAACTATATTTTGTTGACATAATAAACAACATTTACACAAAACAAATTAGTAACTTAAAAAACAAAGAAATTTAATGTCCGCAATTATATTTTGATGAAAAAATATATATATTTTAGATAAATTCATAAGTAATATCAAATGCAATTTTAAATATCATTTATTGCTTGAAACCATATTTTGTTAAGATATTAAATACCAATCACACAAAACAAATTAGCCACTTAAACCGCAAGCCAAAATTAGAGGAAGTGCATCCACATTTTGGAAGGAGGGAGAATGGAAAGTCTAATAAAAAAAACCTCCCTAAATACGCTTGACGCTGATGAAATCTATAATATTTATTTTTAAATTGAGTACTATGCCTGGGATTTGTGTAGCTTACCCTCAATATTTATCAAAACCTATGATGTCCGTTTACAATATACACACACACACACACACACACACACAGCCTCCTGTCGTTCAACATAATATCTAACACAAGAAAGAATTAAGGCTGAATAAATTATACTTACTAAGGGAATGCACCTCAATTTTTCAGATTTGGAAGTGGAAAACGATTTATGAAAATCTACCCCAAAATTAACTTTCTGTGGGATAAAACCCCCGACCTTCCCATAACCTGTTTCTAAAATGGAAACTCTAACGTGATCTGGCGCACATATTATTTATAAATCACACGAACTTGACACATTTAAGCACCGTGTCTTACTACCCGTTTGGGTTATGTACTTAAATACTAATTACACTAATGAATCAGGAATTGGGAAGTTTGAACCCGCATTTGCGTAGTGGTAGAGTGAAAAACTACCCCAGTTCACCCAACCGAGATTCGAACCTCGAGCTCCCCCGTCCTCGATGGTTTAGCTCAACTTGAAACTAGAAGGTAACTAATTACGGCATCGAAATAGCATTAGTTAATAGTATAGTGTATAGCCTTCTTAAACCCAGGACCTCTTCACTACCTTTACATGCGGCACACACTCAATTCCAACCTAGATGAGCCTGACATCAAGACGGCATGCCCACTTGCACCGGAGTGAAAATTGGGAACCTCCCCCAGGTCTAAGAACCACAAACGGGATTCGAAACTCGATCCACCCCATCATTAGCATACCGGTCTAACTCAAGAGTGACGCCTTATAGTATTCGACATCTGAAGCGAGTTTTATCATGTTAATTTAATATTTAGTAATGCATTAACTTATATGCATCAAAAGAAATTGACTCCTTGCAATATGTTTAAGTATTTTTTATTATGAGATTACTTATTGTTTCAATTTTGTTTTCCAAGCAGTGAACACTGTACTCCTTGTAATGTATTTAAGAATATTATTTTTGCTAAGGAGATTTTTTTTCTACTTTTGTTTTTTAAATATTGAACATTCAACTTGTATTAATTGTCATTGACATTAAAATACTTTTTTGACATTATGTTTGGATATTTTTCGTCTTGGAGTAAGAATTGTTACCAAAAAATACATTTTTTTGTATAGTTCCAAAACTTGCCTTCTCCAAATTCAAAACTTAAATAAATGCTTTATTGTACAACGTAACCCAATGAGCTTATATGTATGACATATCTATTATGACAACTTCAATGTAAAATTAAATCCACTTCTCAATATAAGATAAAACACATGAAAACAGTTTATCCTGATTTCTGAAAAGATTTGAAAAAGTGGAGAAGACACGTTTTGGAACTACTCGACTCAATTCTATTAGTGTGGAGTTGATTTCTCATTGAGTATGGTACTACACACCTTACGGAGTTTGTAAATGGGGCTTTACTCGAGGTATTGGCTGAATGTACAGTGTAAACACACACTCTTTTGTCCAAAAAATACCTATAAAATGTGTCCACATGTTAGAAATTGCTTTGAATTACAGGTTTGGTATGTACAAAAATGGTTGGTTTATTTATACATCTCTAAATGCACTTACTGTTAAATATTTATGTGACTGACTCCCATTCACTTGAAACTTATATTTATTTTTAAATGAAAAATATAAAAATCCCTTAAACACATATTTCAAGTTACCCGTAAACAAGTTGTCTACTAAATTATCATTGCTATATTCAAGCAGCTGCCATTTTGTAAGCCATCATGTAAACATGCTTGATGTTGGGATATTATTTGGAAGAACGTATTCCTTTATTTGGTTATTCAGTGACAAGATACTCCATTATTTCCATACGATGCCTTGAGAGTTTCGAGAAACTTCACACAGTCTGTTTCGAGCCACAATAATAGTTGTTTGACTTTATTTGGCCTTACCTTTATCTTAGCGCGTTGACGTGTTTTCTTTTGTCTGTCTGACTTGGCGCGCTTGCGGTCTTCTTAACCTTGAAATACAAGCTAGGCTAAGATAGTACTATAGTGACTCTTTTGGAAGAGGTACTGTACAGTAGCCTCATGGCTTCTTTGGTGCTGACTGACAGCTCACAGCTGACTTCTGACAGTCAACAGTTAGGTATATAACTACATTTTGACTGTCAGAAGTGACAGCTGCTAAACACATGTTTTTGCAGATCATATGGTTCGGTGTAGGGATACATAATTTTGTCTGGTAACTTTTCAAAGCTTTTAGCTGTGAGCTGTGAGCGGTCAGTCAGCACCAAAGAAGCCATGGGGTTACTGTACACATGTATAGAAATGTACCCAATATCGCATCATATTATCAGTGGTGGCTCGTGATGTAAAAACTAGGGTATTTACCAAATCAAAACTATGATAAAGAATATTTATGTAGCACATATATCACATGTTATGTATAATATATTATATTAAGTATTAAGGGCCCATATTATATTTATTATGTATATTGTGTATAAAATATTATGTAGAAAATATATTATACATTATATATATTATTATATACAATATACATCATAAAGATATTTTGTAAATAATATAATTATAAAATATGTATTATATATACACACACATTCACATATAGTTGATTATTATCTTGATTAGGTCAAGATAATGTCAAATATATTTAAAATAGAGATATATGCTCCCATAAAGTTTAATTAAGCCAACATAGCAGTCATTACATACTATTATTATTATTAGCACCACGTCTTACTACCCGTTCGAATTATACGCACTGACGCTAATGTGTAATGGTAAGGTGATTGTGAGATGAAATGGAGGACCTACAGTTTAACGTGGGATCCGAACCACGGTGGAGGCCTGGCATTCCCCTCATTCACAAGATGTCTTGTCAGAGGTGAAGGAAGGGTTTGGTAATCAGATAAATCTGTGTCGGGACCGAGGATTGAACCCCGGCCGCCAGCATAGAAGTCCGAAACCTTACCTCTAGACCACCAGGTCACCCATTACATACAGATACATACGTGCGTACACACATAGGCCTACATAAATACGTAATTACATACATTCATATGTACTGTATGTATATGTACAGTACATATGAAAAAGAAAGTAACTGTTTAGCTCTACTTACCACAGTCAGCTGCTAGTTGACAGCTTGAATTGCACAACTTGTTCAATTATTATATTGGGTTGATCAGGTCCTAGCTTTTTAATTTATATCTTATACTGATGAGTTAATTTATCACTACCTATTTATAATATGTTGAACTTTATTCACCTCTAAAGAAAAATTATATTTAAACAAACTACGAGGGTTTTTCTATTTCCATATTAAACAAGCTTAATATTAATTGTATGGTATTATAAATAGTTATATTCCATTACAATATAACAACACAACAAAGTATTTTTACAAAAAACAAACAACATATCTCCCAAATTCCCAATTAGCTAAAAGAAACGCAGTTTACTTGAAATTATTTGTTCAAACTGCTGAATGGTGACTTGACTCAAGAGGGTCACAATTCTCTTGGTTTGTTTGGATCAGCCCAAACGGCCCAGCCCGACCCTCCAGGTTTTGATAAGGGGAAGGAAGATATCAAATAGTCAAAAACCAAACTGTTCATAGCAACGAGTGTGAGTATTCACAAGGTTGAATTTCCCATAAGAGCTATGTAATTATGTCAGGCTCAGGCGCATTAGCGCTTGAACGGAACACATTTTTCCAGCGCTCAAATTGTGTCGCCAAATTGCACCCAATAACATATCTACAACACTCTCGCACGACACAGTTTCCAAAAATTATATCAGAAAAGTGGTAATTAGAAATATTGCTCAGGGTATTCAACTATTGCATAGATTAAGATAGGCTAATTAATTATTTAAAACTCTAATGTTATATAATTGAATCAAAATATTGGGTGTTCACGTGCACATGTGCTCATACACATGAACTGACATTGCACATCGACCCTGGTGGGTGCCATCGACGTCCCAAAGCCCTGCTTGGATAAGCGAGATGTGTCAACAGTGGTTTGTCTAGTGTCTAGTGTCTCCGCACGTAACCCTAAAAACCCTTATTAGGTTTTTCAAATTTCTTACCCCCCCCAATGCTACTAATAATATCTAATATCTGTTTCTATGTTTTAGAACTTCGTGAAACGCGACAACCCGTTTTAAATTTTTGTGAACCACACGGTGTGACCAATTGGTCGGTACGTGTTGGAACTTGCTCTCGTGCTCCCCTTCAGGGAGCATCAGAGCATGCTATTTGACTTCGACTGACTTCGACTTCAATACCCCCACATCCCTTTGGCGTACGAAAAAAAAATAGAACTATGCTTGGAGACTAGACCTGAAAGAACTGCTGGTCTAATGGAGGATATATTATCATCATATCTATCTCTCAGCTTGCTGTTGTCAAACATCCCAACTTTCCAGAACATTTTGAAATTCTTATAGAAAAGATTAATTTCGTAAAGGGAGCTGGTGCTATTACGCAGGATTGTTTGTTCGGGAGTTCCATTGTCCGTTCTTGCAATGTTTTTCCACGTTAGGTTGGCTAATCTGTTTATTTTAACTCTACAAATTTCAACTCACGGCCGGTCTTACAATTTGAGAGTTTCTTATGCTAATATTACTCTAGATATAATAAGAAGTTGAGTAGTACAAATATTGAGACTTAATGTTAAAATTTATTACCAATAACCTACTATTTATGTTACTGTGTTGTATTTGATGCTCAATTAAAAAAAAAATGGTTGCGAATCAAATGATTCTTCCACCTTTTTCTAAAAATATTCACAGATTTAAAATTTCTAAATTCTGATGGATCAGCATTTAAAATCCTAGCCGCTTGAAAGGTAAATGATTTTTCAAACTTCTTGGTTCGATGATTGTGTAGTTGTAGAGAAGCTTTATTTTGTGTTTGATATTTTTGTTTGGAAGATATTTTGGTCACTTTTGAGTAGAGATAAGACAGCCATTTTGATTATTCTGAAACGTTAGAAAGCCGTCACTTAAGACGATGTGGGTTTTCCATGCTGAGCCACTTTAAGTTTTTTAGGTAATTGCTAAAATATTCATGATTTGTTAGTGTTATGATGAAGTCTATTAAATTGTTTTCTGCTTCCCATCATGCCCCACCAAAAGATACTCGTATTGCTAGCCTGTGTTTCTGACCAAACCCAGACCATTCGAGCAGCAACATTCAGTGAATATAGACGTGTCTTATTCCAGCCCAACCTTACCTGGCCCCGTTAAGTGAAGACGTAGCGGCAATACCGTCTACCAGAGATCTAACGGGAGAGAAGGCTAAGGGTAGAACACAAGAACCCATCCCACAACCGATTAACCGGGGTATCGGTCATACAACACCCCGCTCGAACCAGAAAACGTATCGAAGTGGATCTTATAACAGTGAGATTAGGATTCGCTTAGTAGTTTTTTTTAACCCGTACTAGTGGTCGCATGGTCTAACTCTTCATTCTCCTGTTATAATGGATTGCCGGTGATGGGGAGATTGGGATTAGAATCCCAGTAGGGTCTACTGAGGGTGGTATTCTATCAATTATTTGACATGTTCCTAACACACACCTCTTCTAAGGTGTTACCTTGCTCACACCTGTGCGATTAGCATAGTCATTGTATGCGTTAGCTGAACGAGTACTTGGACGCATCGGAGAAATAAATATATTTTTCCATTTTTTAAATAATTATTGTTTAATTTGGCTCTATTTTTTAAAATTTGGTGAAACAGTTTCACTCAAACCGTTTCTTAGTATAAAACGATGCGATGCAGCTTTGTATTACCTATAACTTTATTTTCCTACACATGAATGTTTGAAATATTTCATTTATTTGAGGCAGGCCTATTGAGGTATGCATATTTGAGGTAGGTCTATTGAGGTATGCATATTTGAGGTAGCCTATTTAACGTGCACTTTCTAAGCCGACTGATTATATCAGCACAACTTATATAATAACATAAATCTAAATCAGACACAATATTCAACCTTCGGCCATTATTTCATCACTGTGAAAGTGAAAACCACATTTCACCAAGTATTAATTTTTCTGCCATGGCCAGAAATCAACGATTTCCACACGTCCATCACAGACTCTGCCCCTTAAAATATGAGTGAAGAATTACCTGGTGTACGGGACGATTCCTGGATAGCTCAAGGGTTATAGAGCATTGGTGTACTAAGCCCAAAGGTCCAGGGTTCAATTCCCGTGTTAAGGTGTCATCTTTCAATTTTCAGAATATAATCATTTATTAGGTTCTGATGGGGTCAATAACTGTATAGGGAGGCTTCAATATCAACGTAGTTTTTTTAAAAAAATCTTGTAATCCTATATTTTAAATGCATATTTACTATTGAGGTATGCATATTTGAGGTAGCCTATTTAACGTGCACTTTCTAAGCCGACTGATTATATCAGCACAACTTATATAATAACATAAATCTAAATCAGACACAATATTCAACCTTCGGCCATTATTTCATCACTGTGAAAGTGAAAACCACATTTCACCAAGTATTAATTTTTCTGCCATGGCCAGAAATCAACGATTTCCACACGTCCATCACAGACTCTGCCCCTTAAAATATGAGTGAAGAATTACCTGGTGTACGGGACGATTCCTGGATAGCTCAAGGGTTATAGAGCATTGGTGTACTAAGCCCAAAGGTCCAGGGTTCAATTCCCGTGTTAAGGTGTCATCTTTCAATTTTCAGAATATAATCATTTATTAGGTTCTGATGGGGTCAATAACTGTATAGGGAGGCTTCAATATCAACGTAGTTTTTTTAAAAAAATCTTGTAATCCTATATTTTAAATGCATATTTGACATATTGTTTCATATTTGCGTGAAGTTTTAAATAAACAGCCTATTACTCTCTTTTAATTTTTTTTTCTGTAAGTTCAATCAAAAAATAATAAAAATATTGTTTTGAGAATCGTTTTGTGCCACTACAACGTAATTACTATATTTAAATTACTTAATAATAACTAACTCAATATGTTTCTTTATATTATAGGAACTCCAAATACAATAAATCTATACAATATGCCTATATATGTGGTAAAACACCGTTAGTCCGAAACGTGGTAGTCCAAAATATCCTGAAATACTAATATAAATTTCTGAGAAATATGTGGAAGCGGGTCAAGGGAGGATCTAAGTTAAATTGAATATATTTTATTGATAACATACTCAAAGTTAAGGAAAAGGGGGAAACGTGAAAAACAATTGTAGGAAAAGTTTAATACTCACAAGATGTGGTTGACAAAACAGGGTGTTATTCAAATAAACAGAGGACGGCTCACACTGAAAGCTAAGCTGTGCCTCGCCCCACCGCGCTATGTTTTTACCGATTGCTGGCCGGGGAATTCTTCCGTCTCCCATATTGAGCCATCTTACGTTGCACATGTAATAAAACATCCTGGGCTCCGTGTTGAACACACTCAGTGTTGGATTGTTGAAAAAAAAACTGTTGAAATTTTGTTAACAGTTTGTTTCACGTGTATTTAAGTAATATTCTATTTAGGTCACATATTTAATAAGTATTTTTATACTAAATTGGAAACGTTAATTAAACAAGTCAAACCTCCGCATCCTACATTTTCTTCCTCTTGTAAAACAGCTGCTAATAGCAGCAGATCCTTTTCCTCAGTACTATTATTAATATTGTTATTTAGCACCGAGTCTTACTAACCGTTCGGGTTATACGCTCTAAGTACTAATTACGCTAATAGATTAGGAATTGTAAAGGTTGAATTAGAGGAAGTGAACCCGCATTTACGTGGAGGGAGAGCGGAAAACCATTTAGGAAAACCACCCCCAGTTCACCCGACCGAGATTCGAACCTCGATCTCCCCGTCCTCAACAATCGAGCTCAACACGACAAGCGCGTTAGCCAACTACGCCACCGAGGCGGGTTTCCTCAGTACTATCATTTGAACTCAAACAATATATTTTAGAGAACACCATAACTAAACTACTGGAGCAAATCAGAAAGAAACCACAGTGAATTCAGGAGGAAAAAGAACCCTAGCTTAGCAATGAGTGTGAAACCAAGCTGTCCAAATCCTAGCACACCATAGCTTAGCTTGGAGTTTTGTGTGAATCGGTGTGCATGTACGGCAAGTTGCATAGGAGCTGGGCGCGTGGCACTGCACATGTAATAATGGCCAGCCCTTCCAGTGATGTCGGAACGTTAATGATGACCCTCAGAACATTATCGCATTTCTATATGGACTGGTGTGTTGTTCACTATTAATTGTTACATGTTCTGCTTCTGTGCTCCAAGATGCCGAGCTGTGTAGTGCTGCGTGCCTAGCTCTTAAGCAACTTGTTGCACACGCATGCTTGCACAGATTTGCTCTCCCGGTGCTGTACGCCGAAACTTTCAACACAATTTAATGCTATTAGCATAGTTTTCCGGATAAAGATGTATAGAAATTCTGACTTACTTTGGGTTCAAACAAGCTATATGTGCAGTTGGGCTGTGAGTTTCCTAACACCCTGTATATTAAATATAGCTGCTCTTGATGGTCCACAGGTCCCGCCGGTCTCTTGTTTCATGTTCTTGCTTGTGTGTAGAACTGAAGTCTAAATCCTATAATAAAATGTAACGAACCCAGGTAGAGTCCGAATGAACCGTCACTATCCTAGAGCCTCACTTGTTAAAACTAATATGTGGGTAAATGAACGGTCATATCCGGAGTTCTCCTGAAAACTCTCGAGATGTAAAAAGGGTGCCAAAACATGGGGGTATATGAGAGATGGGGGGGTTGAAGGAAAGCGGTAAAGGGTGTATTACGTCCCTAACAGCCGCATCCAGTCGGAACGTTCTATGGAGCAAACAACCAGGAGCAGGTCGTCCAGAAAATTAGGGGAGACGTGCCGAGAGAGTAACAGAGAAAGAGCGGGGTGATGGGAGGGGGATCGTGCATACCAACATGCGACCATCAAACTTGTGTCTGGAGGAAAGAACAGGTTGGCAATACGAAAGTTAGAGCGTTTCCAATGTTCTATTCTTGTACACGTAACTCCACGTTAACCAAATATTTACATTAATGAGAAAAGTAAAATTTAGAGAAAATTTACTAATATTTTCGTAGAAAAAAAGTTGGGAATCATAGAAAATAAATTGTACAATGCAGTGCACACTCTCTTCTCATAAAAATGGAGACAGATACTTAGAACTCTTAGGATATGTGAAATGAAATAATATACACTGTCACAGAAGCATATCGAGAAAAAAAAATCAAAGTGTCTGTCGACAAAAGAACATAGAAATCAATTTCCCCATTTCTCAAACATTTATATTTTGTTTTTAGCTTGGAGACTATTGGGGCTATAAAAATATATTTCAAATAAAGTTTATTTTTATTTTAACAGTCCTAAATAGCGTAAATAGCGTAAATAGTGTATATCCCAAACAGATGGTAAGACGCGGTGCTAAATAAATAAAACAGTCCTAAAACGTTGCAACGATAAGTTATTTCGTATCTCAAGGAGTTGTGGAGATGTGATCAAAATTGTAAATATACGCTTATGTAAAGCAACCATTTAGGTCATATTCCGGCAAAAATTAATTCCGCCATTTTGTTTGTAGTGTTAAACAGTGCCCAAATACGAGTTTTAATCAAAATCGGTAATGCCGATTTTGAAAACAAAAATACTATTTAATCTCTTTTCGCCTTTAAGTAAACTACGATTCATTTTAGGGTTGACCCGCCTCGGTGCCGTAGTTGGCTAACGCGCTTGTCGTGTTGAGCTCGATTGTTGAGGACGGGGAGATCGAGGTTCGAATCTAGGTCGTGAACTGGGGTTTTTCCACTCTCCCTCCACGCAAATGTGGGTTCACGTCCTTTAATTCATCCTTCCCAATTCCTAATCCATTAACGTAATTAGTACTTAAAACGTATAACCCGCACGGGTAGTAAGACGCGGTGCTAAAAAAAATAATTAGGGTTGGACAGATAATTCCAAACGTTCCCCTGGTGGTGAGCCTGACACTCTCTCTACATGTCCACTGATGTGATCCATTCATTATCTTACACCACATCTCCAACTGTTAGGGCTGTATGCATGTGGAGTAAGGAATGTAAAACTCACAATATACAGAGCAATAATTTTACCGGTTGTTCTCTGTGGGAGTGAAATTTGGTCTCTTATCTTATATGACAGAAATAACATTAGGGTGTTCGAAACAAGGGGCTTACGAAGGTATTTGATCCAAAAAGAAATGAGACTACTGGGGAGTGAAGGAGACTAAATAATGATAGGTTAGGCTACATACCCTCTACTCATCACAATAAATTGTTAGTATTATCTAGTCTTGTAGATTACGGTGGGCAGGACATGCAGTGCGATTGGGGGATTCTAGAACCTTGTTCAGGGTACCGAATGGTAAACCCAATGGGAAGACCTAGACTCTCATGGAGGATAACATTAGAATGAACTCGAAAGAGATAGGGTGTAATGAGGTGGACTGGATAG
Source organism: Timema californicum (assembly GCA_902141385.1). Classification (NCBI taxonomy): domain Eukaryota; kingdom Metazoa; phylum Arthropoda; class Insecta; order Phasmatodea; family Timematidae; genus Timema; species Timema californicum. The sequence continues at coordinate 16,655 of CABFOW010004433.1, forward strand.
AACTAGCTCAAGATAGGGATAAGGTGTAATGAGGGGAACTGGGTAGAACTAGCTCATGATAGGGATAAGGTGTAATGAGAGGGAACTGGGTAGAACTAGCTCAAGATAGGGATAGGATTGAATGAGATGGACTGGATAGAACTAGCTCATGATAGGGATAGGATTGAATGAGATGGATTGGATAGAACTAGAATATGGGTATAAATAGTAATGGGGGATTGGATAAAACTAGCTCAAGATAGGGATAGTGTGTAATTAGGTGGACAGGATGGAAGTAGTTGAAGATAGAGATAGGTGGCGCACTTTTGTAAGTGCTGAAATGAACTTTCAAATAATATTAATTCTATATAGAAAGTAAGTAATAGAGTAGGGCTAGTAACAGTAGAAGTATGGGCAAATGAAGCCACATTAATTTCATGGATGAGAAGTGTGAACTCGTTTAGGAATAAACATCGTTAGTGCATGCGGGTTGTAATTTTGTGCCAAGGGGGGAGAATTTCCCAAGATATCCTCTTTGGCTAACTGCCTGTGTTTTGATTAACTTGATTATAGTTCCATGGCTCAGGTTTGCGAGCAATCGGGAGACAATATCAATCCGCTTCATTGGCGGCCGCTAGCTCTAAGGCATCACGTTCGCAGTACACTAGACTGCCGGTGACGGGGAGATCGAGGTTCGAATCTCAGTTGGCTTTACTGTGGGTGGTTTTTACCAAACGTTTTTCCACTCTGCCTATACGCAAATGCGAGTACACTTACTGTAAATATATACTTCCCTATCCCTAAAACCATTAGCGTATTTAGTAAGAAGTGGTGATAATTTTTTTTAAATCGTGAATATAACAATTGAAGTGAAGCAGGTGAGAACTGAACTGCGGATGTTTGAGGCAGAGCCTGTTAAGGCCTCTACACACAGAATGTTATGCTAAACCAATACATCCCCCCCCCCCC
>CABFOW010004433.1:17615-32723 GCA_902141385.1 Timema californicum
TTCAGTGTTGTTTCTTTCTGGTTTGCTCCAGTGAGGGTGGAGGTTTGGCTTGTTCAATTAACGCTTTCATTTTAATATAAACACATGTATTAAATATAAAACCTAAATATAGTATTACTTAAATACACGCGAAACAAACTGAAAACAAAACTTCCACACTTCTTTAGTTATTTTCACCAAACCGGCACTGAGTCTGTACAACACGGAGCTCAAGTTGCGTTATGCGCATGCGTGATGCGTGGCTTGGCAAGGCATAGCTTAGCGTTCTGTGTGAATCGTCCTTTACACTCTGCCAGTGGCGGTTGGAAATGATGGGGAAGGAAGCCAGTGTTATATGAAACGACGCCTCAAGTGAGTAATTAGGAACTTCCCATGGTGCATGCAAAACACCCCTTTTCCCATATCCACCCCCGACCCCACTCCATTCCATTTGTTAACGTAGTCGTCTCACATAACAATAACAAGTGCAGGCCGTATTTAGATACTTTTAACTGACATATTGTTGGGCGAACCTTACATCATCATTTGTGAAAAAAAAGAAAAAAAAACAGTACCCCGTTTTACCTTCAACTCAGGCTGTACCTTGTTCGAATAGTTATGTTCCAGTGACGCTGGTAGTATAGGGATGAGTAAGGTTGAATTTAGAGGAAGTGCAACCACATTTGAGTGGAAACATCTTGAAAAACTATTTATAAAACCATAATTTCAGTCAAGGTCGGATCAAGGAATTCAGGGCAGCTGATCACTTACAAAATGTGGGGGCCCAACGATATTTTTTTTTAATTTGTAAGAAGGAAAAAAAAAGTCAAATTAAATACATACACTTCTATTATTATGGCTAAGGAACTTTTAATAACCGATAAAAGCCTAATTTAATCCATTAATATTTATCAGTTTTAATTCGGATCTGGTTCTACTTGAACTAATTGTAAGGCTTTATGTACAGGTTCTATTTCCCTAAATATGTTTGCTAATGTCAGCTATTGGTTCTGGTTCCGTTCCAACTCCTAAAGCGTGAGGCGCGTTCAGCAATCAGCCTATGCCAAGGGCAAGATACCATTGGCAGGACCTAGACGGGGATGGAAAGATAACATTATAATGAACCTGAAAGAGATAGGGTGTAGTGAGGTGGACTGGATATAACTAATCCAGGATAGGGATAGGGTGTAATGAGGTGGACTGGACATAGCCGGATCAACATAGGAATAGAAGACTTACTTTAACATTTTAGATCCATTATTTGTAATAGATAAATGTGTTTGGTTTCTTGAGACGAGTTCCAGCAGTAGGCCCAGGTCCATGGCCCGTAAGTACCTCCGCATCAACCCCCAAACCCCCAAACCACCTCTTATCCAGTAGGCCCGGGGCCGTGGCCCCCTCATACCTCCGCATCAACCCCCAACCCCCCAAACCACCTCTTATCCAATCATTAGGGTTATTATGACCACGTGGGATCTCGTTGACTAGGACAGGTTGGGACGACCCCGTGGAGTTGGCGACGTACAGAATGATGACCGGTCGCGAGTTAGCGACATCGCTCTGTCGTCAAGTTACCAGACTGTCCACCCCCAATGTTAGCTACCTGATTCTCTTCACGATTGGCGCTCATTAGTTTCTCAGATGTTTATATGTTTCAAATCTAGTTTGTTAAGTCTTTGTTTGTATGTGTTTTATTTAGTTTAGTAGTTTCAGGTGTTTTTTTATTTGTTTTCGTATTTTAGTTGTTCATTTAAATAAGAAAAGTCCAAACCACAGAATTGTTCAACAAAATTTGTTTAATGAAGAGGATAATAAGCTGAGTGCAAATAACAGTATTGTTCTACAACATTTGTTTGATGAAGAGGTAAATAAAAATAATGCAAATAACAGCATTGTTCTACAACATTTGTTTGATGAAGAGGACGATAAAAATAATGCAAATAACAGCATTGTTCTATAGCTTTGTTAGATGAAGAGGACAATAAAAAGAATGCAAATAACAGCATTGTTCTATAGCTTTGTTTGATGAAGAGGAAAATTAGAAGAGTGCAAATAACAACATTGTTCTACAACATTTGTTTGATGAAGAGGACAACAAAAATAATGCAAATAACAGCATTGTTCTACAAAATTTGTTTGATGAAGAGGACAACAAAAAGAATGCAAATAACAACGTTGATCTACAACATTTGTTTGATGAAGAGGACGATAAAAAGAATGCAAATAACAGCATTGTTCTACAACATTTGTTTGATGAAGAGAGATGATAAAAAGAATACAAATAACTGCATTGTTCTACAACATTTGTTTGATGAAGAGGACGATAAAAAGAATGCAAATAACAGCATTGTTCTACAACATTTGTTTTATGAATAGGACGATAAGAAGAATGCAAATAACAGCATTGTTCTACAACATTTGTTTGATGAAGAGGACGATAAAAAGAATGCAAATAACAGCATGGTTCTACAACATTTGTTTGATAAAGAGGACGATAAAAAGAATGCAAATAACAACGTTGTTCTACAACATTTGTTTGATGAAGAGGACAACAAAAAGAATGCAAATAACAGCATTGTTCTACAACATTTGTTTGATGAAGAGGACGATAAAAAGAATGCAAATAACAACGTTGTTCTACAACATTTGTTTGATGAAGAGGACGATAAAAAGAATGCAAATAACAGCATTGTTCTACAACATTTGTTTGATGAAGAGGACGATAAAAAGAATGCAAATAACAGCATTGTTCTACAACATTTGTTTGATGAAGAGGACGATAAAAAGAATGCAAATAACAGCATTGTTCTATAGCATTTGTTTGATGAAGGGGACGATAAGAATAGTACAAAACCACAGAATTGTTTTACTACTTAAGTTTTATAAAGAGAGTTAATAACCATAATTTACTCACAACATTAAGACTTGGAAACATAAATTTTAAAGAACGTAGCTTACGATGGCACATCTCACGCTTCGCTTGATGAAGAAAACAATTGATTACTTTTTTTTTAATCTTGTACAAGAGAGTCCCGGGTGCATGAGGCGTAGCGACGCGTTGTGAGGCGGAAAGAGCGGAGTCGCTTTACTGCTTGTTTCAGTTCTTTCATTAAGTGGTTTCCTTGTTTGCGAGATGGTGCATCAAACCAGCCGAGAAACTTCAGGTCATCCCATCAGGACAAGTCCCTCCGTCTCGTCCTGTTAGGGGCGTCACACGGGACACACCCATCTCGGTAATCATCTACTTTTACAAACCTTCTACCAGCTACTCAAACGCTCTCTAGTTTATTTTTCGGTCTCCGCGTTTTACTATCTGACACGGGAACCCATATATTTAAATTAATTGGGCAAAGATAAGGAAGGTAGTATTCAAGGCGTGTGTATCCACATTTGCATGAAGAGATAAAGAGATGAGAGAGGGATGCCATTTAAATAAAACATATATATCAGTACATATTTCCGGTATTCTAGCCCCAACCGTCCAATCAGCGCCAAGCCAGGCCAAGTGAGCATAAAGCTTGATTCACGTGCTCACCGAAAAATAGAAAGCAGAATCTGCAAAGTAATTCCGACATTTTAAGTTGACCCATGATGCATTTCAACGCTAACTTAAAACAGCTGATTATCAACATATTTTATTTTCTAGTGGACACATATGTATTTTAGATCATTCTCCCGATGGTTATTTACAAATTATAATGCTGTGTCTTGGAACAATCAAATACACCAATACACACACTTTACATTAACGGGTTATTTCAAATCTTCTCACAACAGTCAAAGAAGCTGTCCGCTTGCCTCTGGCTGTAGAGCGCAAGCGCTGTCAAATTCGCACGCGCACTAATTTGAGATGGCTGTTTCTGAGGTTTGATTGGTTCTCCTGTGATAAGCATCTCAGGCAGAGCGGATAAAGTAGAGATGAGTTGATCAGGTGGAAATCTTGTGGTTGGCTTATAGCTCGTCACGTGACCGCGTTTCCGTTCTGCGCTAGTTTTTCGGTAAACGTGTAAATCTACAGTAACGCCTCTGTCCGCTCGTCCATTGGAGCGGGAACGTTATCTATAGGCTGTCAACAACGTGGAGACTTCTAAACTTGATTTACTTTATAATTTTTAGAGAAAGTTTTGTAATTGTAAAAAGGTTTTGCCCCTAGATAATAATGAATATTGACATTATATGCTGCCCCGATCCCAAAAAAGTGGGTGTTAAAATTCTTACGATCCCATTATCGGTTTGCCCTTGGATCTACAGCCGAAATGGTTTAATGGATTTTGTTCAAATTTGATATTTAACTAGGCTTGTTTTTTTTAGTTTGAGTCCGACGCATAAATTAAGAGAATCTTTCTACTGGTGGATTTTTGAAAATTAAAAAATTTCAGAAAATGGACATATAAATTTGGTTTAAAATAAACATCTGGGAAGTGTTAGATATGACAAGTCACACTATATACTTGATCTTAGAGGAAAACATGTTTAGGGTGCTAAAATAAATATATGATGACCATAATTAAAGAAATAATGCCTTATTGGATCTGTATAGTTATATTTCTACATATGGTGATCTCAACATTTCTTTAAGATATGTCATGATCATCCAGGAATGTTATGAGAAAATTTTATCTTCGTTTAAAGAATTTCTCATCAAATTCTAATACGCCCATGACAGATATTCAAGAAATGTTAAGATTATCATTTTGTAGAAATTTAAATAAGGGTTAATGATTAGGGATAGTTATATCAAATATTTAGGAACAATTTTAAATAGTAATAACGACACGAGAGTGAGAATTAGTGAAATAAACCATTCGAGAAAGGTGTGTGTTATTACTCGGTCAGTAAGTTGTTGATATATCGTCTGCTCTCAAGGAATATAAAGCTCAGAATATACAAAACTACAACATTACCGGTTGTTCTCTCTGAGTGTGAAACGTGGTCACTTACTCTACACGATAAAAAAAGGTTGTTAGAAAACAAAGTATTTAGGAAGATATTTAGTCCATTTAGGGATGAAGATAATTGAGAGTTACGTGATGATCAGTTATATGCACTGTACTTATCGCCAGCCATTTTTAAGTTAGTGAAATCTCTATATTGTGGAGGGCAGGAAATAAAGTGCGAACGCAAGAATATTGAGCAATGTTCATGGTAAGTGGAGAACTCAACGGGAAGAGAGCAATGAGAAGACCTGGATGAAGTTGGGAGGAGAATATTAGAATATACCTTAAATAGATAGGATGTAGGCCTAATTAAGTTGACTGGCTAGAACTACAGTTGCCCCATGGCATCTTTGGTGCTGACTGACAGCTCACAGCTGACAGCTAAAAGCTTTGAAATGTTACCAGACCAAATTATGTATCCCTACGCCAAACCAGATGATCTACAAAAACATGTGTTTAGCAACTGTCACTTCTGATGGTCAAAATTTAGGTATATACCTAAATGTTGACTGTCATAAGTCAGCTGTGAGCTGTCAGTCAGCACCAAAGAAGCCACGGGACTACTGTAGCTCAAGATAGGGATAGGGTGTAATGAGGTAGAAGGGATATAACTAGCTTAATATTGGGATAGGGTGTAATGAGGTGGACTGGATAGAACTAGATCAAGGTAGGGACAGGGTGTAGTGAGGTGGACTGGATAGAACAAGATCAAGATAGGGATATGATTTAATGAGTTGGATTGGATATAACTAGCTCAAGATAGGGATAGGATGCAATGAGGTGGACTGGATAGAACAAGCTCAATATTGGGATAGGGTGTAATGAGGTGGACTGGATAGAACTAGCTCAAGATATGGATAGTGTGTAATGAGGTGGACTGGATAGAACTAGCTCAATATTGGGATAGGGTGTAATGAGGTGGACTGGATAGAACTTGCTCAAGATATGGATATTGTGTAATGAGGTGGACTGGATAGAACTAGCTCAAGATATGGATAGTGTGTAATGAGGTGGACTGGATATAACGAGCTCGAGATAAGTGTAGGCTTTGTACTATTCCAAGTGCTGCATTGAAATTTGAGATTTCTAATGCCAAAATAACAGTGGTTGCCAATCCTTATATTACTTAGGGTGAGTCTGAATTTCTGAACTCTTTAATGTGCAGATATATTTATTTAGTTATTTATTTTCCCATGCAAGTAGGTTAATATACATTATTAAGTTTAACGGTACATTAATTCACATTATCTTGCCAGGAAAATATTATTTAATGAAACATTCAGAAAAAAGGTATGTTAACGTGATTTTTAATGTGATGGTTGGAACTACATTTCACTGATAACCTTTGTAAATTCCACTTCATAAATTGACATTGCAGTTCTAAACAATAAATTGGATTAGCATCTGAAAGATGAGATATATATTTTGCTTTCACAATCTTCACTATGAAGAATGATAATTTTCACAGATAAGATTATCCAAAATATGATTTAATCTTCATCGCAAAGATAATCCTCTATGGAAATGTGTGGTCTACTAATTTCCAAACATTTTTGACTTCATGTCAAGCCTTGAGAGATAAGTTGTTTTGTAGTTTCGAAATCTCTGATTCCAGTTCCTCAACATTTATTTCGCACATTTTATAAATGTATTCGGCAACATCCACGATATTAAATGTTTTTTTTTTAAATCACTCAATTTCATTAAATTGTGTGCGGATCTTTTATTGAATACATTGCCCAATTTTTGTATGTGTCCATCATATAATTTGTTATCAAAACATTCGTTTCTCTCAATTCTTGACTTGTTTGCAAAATATGTCGCATGCAAAAGGGCCGACGGGTGTGCATCACCCGCGGTCGCGGGGTTGGTGACCCCTCTGGCATAGAAATATAGCTTAACGTACACATTGAAGCAATATTTTAATTTTTTGGACAAACAGATTTTTTTGCTAAAAAAAACTGGACAAAAACGTATTTTTCTCTTATTCCCTTCCATACCAGCCTACATCGTGTAGCCCATGATGGTATTAGCTCTATAAGTAACAGGGTACGGCTGATGCATACCACCCAGCTCTGGCCGCTAGATGTAGATGTTGGCGGCCTTGCCAAGTATAGGACCGCACGATGAGTTGGCAAGACTGCATTCAGGAGGTGTTTAGGTCCCGCTGCGGGTGGTTCAGAATGAAGTGCTGTAACTAATCCCTGGTGTGACAAGGCCTCCCCCTCCCCCTGTCTGTGGGTTTGTTGGCCCTACAGGGTCTGCCCGGGGATGGGGGTCACGGATATGACGGATCATCTTGGTCGAGGGAATAATATTTCTTCGGCCGTGGAAAGGAACATCTTCAATAGGCAATTTCTTCCCTGGCTGAACTCACGTTTCTTTGGCATCTTTGGCATGCTACCACAAAGGCTGAACATATCGACCATCACTTTCCAATCTAGTAGGTGAGGGGAACGCGGGGGCCTTAAGTTGCTGGGGAGTTGAGAATATACAACAAACGTTCTTCTTTAAGTTTTCATTTCTACATACATTCATATATTCAAATTGAAAAAAAAAAACATAATTGAAATTAAAATCTAACTGGTGGTTGTATTTTATAACATTACAAAACTGGATCGGACACATCCTCAGGAGGAACTGTCTTCTGCACAGCGTCATAGAAGGAAAGGTTGAGGGAAAGAGGAGCCTAGGAAGGAGGAGGAGTCAAATACTAGGAGTTGAAAGAGGAGGCAGAGGACAGGAGAGGGCGTATTGGCGGGCTAGGTTACTGACTAATAGTAATAATAGTAATAATAACAATAATAATACAAATACATATTATTATTATTATTATTATTATTATTATTATTATTATTATTATTATTATTAGCACCGCGTCTTACTACCTGTTCAGGTTATACGCACTTACGCTAATGTGTAATGGTAGGGTTATTGTGATATTAAATGGAGGACCTACAGTTTAACGTGGAATCCGAACCACGGTGGAGGCCTNAGATAAATCTGTGCCGGGACCGAGGATTGAACCCCGGCCGCCAGCACAGAAGTCTGACACGTTATCCCTAGACCGCCAGGTCACCGACAACATATTTTTTATGTTTAAAATATGCTACACACACACACACACACATACACAAAATACACACAGGCTTTACTTAAGGGCGAACTATATATTAAGCAATCCAATTATTTATGTAAATAAATTAAAATTTATAGAAGGTACTTTAAAGTACTTGATAATCCCGCCCAGGTGGCCACGTGGTCTAACGCGCTAATCTCACGGTCGACTATACTGTCGATGATGGGGAGATCAAGGTTTGAATCTAGGTCGGGTGTACTGAGCTTTTTTTCTAAAATGGTTTACCCTTCTCTCTCCACGAAAATGCGGGTACACTTCCTATTATTATAAAAATTTTAATCCCTAAGACCATTAGCGTAATTAGTACATAAACATATCAGCCGAGCGGGTAGTAAGACGTGGTGCTAAATAAACAAAGGGTACGGAGCTCCGCACGAACTTTCTCGCTCTATCTTTTAGAAATGGAAATATTTACTCAAAATTCCTAATATAATATACACTAGCAAACCCGAGAAAAAAAATTCGCTATAGATACGTAAAACATTTTTAACACACAATTTTAAATTTTATAATTTTATTTTTAAAGATTTAACGTCTTAATTTGTATAGTTGGACTAATAAAAAATATTAATATTGGGTCCCCAAGGGTCAATATTTCGTATTAAAATTTCTACTTCTTGTTTAAATTATAGGCATTTAACTAGGAGATACATATCTAATGGTTATCACATTGCTATTTAATTTCCCTTTTAAAAATATTTACCAATAAAATAGTTAAATATTGGCTACTGAGTCTAAAATGAGAGCGATGTATTATCGCTGTATCAGGGGCTTATCCAGGAGGGGGCCACGCGCAATTTTAAAGTCACTACTAGTTTTATAGTCACGTAATACAATCTCACTACCAGATTTCATTCTTTTCAAATTATTATTGTTAATATTATAAAATGATTAATATACGGTAATTATTATAAATATCTTAGACAATCATATTAAGTATTAAAATGTTGAAGATAGGAATTAATGAAATTACCCAAATTTAAATTGCGCTCCTCCCACCTTGTTGCACAAACATTGTTTAGCTTTAAGTTTATTTTAATATTTTTATTATTACTATTTCAATGATTGATAATAGATAAAAGGTGACTTGGGGGTCTAGGGGTAAGGTGTCAGACTTCTGTGTTGTGGGTCCGGAGTTCAATCCTCGGTCCCGGCACAGATTTATCTGATTACCAAACCCTTCCTTCACCTCTGACAAGACATCTTGTGAATGTGGGGAATGCCAGGCCTCCACCGTGGTTCGGATCCCACGTTAAACTGTAGGTCCTCCATTTCATCTCACAATCACCCTACCATAACACATTAGCGTGAGTGCATACAACCCGAACGAATAGTAAGATAATAATAAAAATAATAGATCTTTCAAATAATTTATTTTTAAATAACGTGCTTTAAACAAAATCTTTGAATAATACCACACACATGACGTGTTAGTAGGGCTTAGTGGCAACATTTTGGGCTAGAATGATAAATAACTAGCTATACTATAGAGTGGAATAAAGTTAGATTGTTCAAAATATGAATAATTCCATCTTGTTTGTATAGTTGATTGAATAACTAAAAAACTATTTTATAATAATTATTATAATGTTTAAACTTATTTTACTCTTAATAATCACTATTAGTTGATGTTCTTATCATTTGCTTTTAATACATTTCAATATTAATCACAAATTTCAGTTATATCCTTCATTCGAGGATTATTCTCAAGTTTAGCGTTATACTGAAAATTTCTTAAGGAGCTACTCTCAAATTATGAAGTATTTTTATGCCAGAATTTCTTGAGGCCCCCCTCCCCCAACCCTACCTATAGAACCACCCGTGGCACCCCCGCGCCCTCATGAAAATCCTGGATCCTCCATGTGCTGTACAAACATTTCCCCTAAGAGGTTGAAGGAAAGAGAACATACACTTTTTAAATACTTAATTATTTCTTTCTCTAAGGGATTAGAGAATTATTGCGTTAAAATTTAAGAAGTATCTCTTTACTCTTAAAGCTTGCACAATTGTATGAATATATTTGCATATATCTTAGAAACTATTAGATTTATAAAAATATATTTCATATAATTTTTTTATTGTTAATAGTACTACAATTTTGCAATGATAAGTTATTTAGTATCTCAAATATTTGCGGAGATACGGAAATTTCCACTTCTGTAAAGTATCCTAAAAGTAATTTTCACGGGGAAATGAAAATAGCCATTTTATTTATAATCTGAATAAACGCCTTGATACGAATTTTAATCAAAATTGTTAGAACCGATTTTGGGAGAATCGATTATTTCTCTTTTTATTAAACTACTCTTAATCTTAGGGTTAAACAGACACGCAGACGTCAATGCAAAACCACTTTTTTGGATTCGGGGGGGCTATGAAACTTTGACATTCATCAAAATCTCTAGTTCGATTTTTTGTTGTCGTTCACAATACTTTCTCTACCTAAGATAGCGAGAAAGTAAAAAGTACTCGTGGAAAGGGCTACTACCTACACCCGTATTGGAGACCAAAGCTTATTCTCGTCTGGATTGGATTTTCAATGACGAGGAGGTCGGGGTTCGAGCACAAGCTCGATGTACTGGCTGTTTTCACCTTACGGATTTCCCACTCTCCTTTCATGCATATGCGAATGCATTGTCTCTTAATTCTACCTAACTTTCTCAACATCATTATTGTAGACACATTCTTATTTCGCATATATTTAATAGGATGCGGTGTAAAATTAAATAAATAAAAGTAATTAAATTGCCTACAATCATTCTAAACACTATTTCTTACATACTAAATATATCAACTATATGTGGTCGTTATTAGCATAGTTTGTGAGTTATATATTTCCCGAACCTGGTTGTCACAGGAGAGCTCTATTTTATCAGGTAAAGTTTTAGATTATTTAGTAAATAGTCCTGAAGCATAACTTTTTCTGAATTTATGAGTCCCAGAAAAGGACATAGTGAGTTTACCTTTTTCTCTCTTTCTCAAACCAGGATACATCTCATATTGTGTTTTTTAGGACTTACGATCCTGACATAAAAACTAGCAGTTGAAAACAGGACCTTCTTACAATATTTCTTCAATCTGGTGTGCAGTTATTTATAGTAGCTAAAGCGATCCAAGCCTATTTATTTTTAACAAAGGAAACTGCCCAAGTGGGGTGGATTCTCTTTTGGGCTACAGCGAGGGTGGACGTGTGATCCGTCACGCAATCAAAGGGTGTGGACGTGGAATAGTCATTCCAAATCACTTTTCCTCAGCAATAATCATTCTCTACATGTTAATCACAACCAAAGTGATGAATAAACTAACCTTAATTATTAATTGGTGATTTAATTTCAAATTCAAATAATCATAACCATTGGTAGGGAACGTAGCACTACTTGACCACCAAACACAATACATTTAAATATAGTTCTGATTTGTAAATTAACGAACGAGAAGCCAGGGAAATCAGGCCGTGTATTAAATCAGGAGTCGCCAAACCTGTTGAGTGCAGGGCCACATTAGGATATTAAAATTTGATGGACGGACCGGATCGATAAAATACACCTACAGTACATCACATACGTATATGGATGTATAAGTATAACGCTTCTACAAAATGAAACATGACCAGATGTAAGCTGTTCAGCCAACATAATTACCATCCCTCTCCCCAAATAGGAAATATTCCGATCAACAAACACTTTATGAAACGGGGCTAGTGAGTGCCTAGGAGCTATCTCTCAGCATCGACCGTGGAGGTCTTGTGGTAAAGTGTGCGAAATTCGTTAGTTCAAACCCAACTCAGTTCAACGGATTTTTCTTGAGCGATAAAAATCCGTAGCAATACTTCATTCGGAGGGGAAGTAAAATAAAGCCTTTGAGTCCCACATAGATTGTGACATGTAAGAGAACCTTGGAAGGTATGTGAAAATACCTTTCCCATAAAAAATGATAGGCCCTTTTTCTCTCACTTATTAGTAGTTTTTTTGTTTTTTATACATTTTCCATAACCGATCTGTCCAGATTTTTAATATTTAGCTCGTGATTTAAGCTGCTTCTTTACTTTAGTTCACATCTTTTAGCTACTTTAGTTTTATTTACTCACATTAAGTTGAAAAAAACCCTCCTAGCTTAAGTTTGTCCCATTTATCCTTCTTATTTCTATCTATCCTAATAGTCAGTCCGCCCACTATCTGCTATACCCCCACGTATGGACTTATAACTATCTTAACCTATGAATACATAATAATTACTTATTAAAATTACAATTACAAAATAAACTAAACATAGTGCTAACTTAACCTAACTACGTGCAGACTGCAGGGTCTACGTTACCATCTCCGATCCCTCTTCTGTACTGAGAGCAGCCGTCCGACGGATTGGAGGAGTTGGCCGGACGCCCGACAACTTCACCTGGAACTAGTCAGTACAGAAAGTGCACGTTGTATACCTCAAATAAATATAAATAATGTATTATTATTATTATTATTATTATTANAGCACCGCGTCTTACTACCCGTTCGGGTTATACGCACTTACGCTAATGTGTAATGGTAGGGTGATTGTGAGATGAAATGGAGGACCTACAGTTTAACGTGGAATCCGAACCACGGTGTAGGCCTGTCATTCCCCACATTAACAAGATGTCTTGTCAGAGGTGAAGGAAGGGTTTGGAAATCAGATGAATCTGTGCCGGGACCGAAGATTGAACCTCGGCCGCCAGCATAGAAGTCTGACACCTTACCCCTAGACCACCAGTTCACCTAAATAATGTAGAGTACACCAAAGTTTCGCTGTTTTGATCACGCGTTTCCAATATTTCCGCCACCGGACAAATATCTGGACGGACAGACAGACGAAACTCCAAATGGTCATTTTTGTATCTCTCCGTCTTATTACCCGTTCAGGTTATAGTACCCATATGATATAATTGCTCTAATGAGGTATGGATGGTGAAGGAACTATTTTAGAAGTAATTTACCCGCATTCGTATGGAAGGAGAGTGGGAAACCATTTAAGAAAAAATACCCTCAATAGAGCCGATTGGGATTCGAATGGTCATTTTTGTATCTATCCGTCTTATTACCCGTTCAGGTTATAGTACCCATATGATATAATTGCTCTAATGAAGTATGGCTGGTGAAGGAACTATTTTAGAAGTAATTTACCCGCATTCGTATGGAAGGAGAGTGGGAAACCATTTAAGAAAAAAATACCCTCAATAGAGCCGATTGGGATTCGAACCCCAATCTTTAGGTCATCAGCAGCTCAGTATAATACGAGAGAGACGTCTTAGACCATTTGACCAAATAACCGGGTAGTGGTACGCTTGGTCTATTAGGTCTTTGGCGAATGAACATGGATCCTCCCCCTCCCCCATTCTACCCTAGCTGTAAGAGTGGGCAAGTCATCGCGCTGATTACTGCATCGTAATGTCCTATACTGACAACTACCATACAATATTTATTGGGAAGGACACAGGTTCCTGGGACTATAATTATACATCCTTCCAGAACACTTTCACTTCATCTGACTTCACAGTCTGTGAATAGTAAGATACTTTGACTACATCGGTATTCGAACCAATAGAACCTCTCAATATTGGCTGAACAACACTCTAAATTGTAATTCCTTGACGAGTTTGCCCACAAAATGAGGCCCAAACGTTACGTGATAATTCGTCCTTTTTTAAATGATTGCCCTTCATGGACTATTAACGTAAATATATTGTAACTAATAAGTAATAACTTAGCGCATCTAAACACATTTTGTGTCATAAAGTTACGAACCAATAAATAATCAGTTTTTGTTCAAACCATGTCTTATTTATTCACGAGGAAACTATGGTTAGTTATACATCTATATATCTATATATCCCTTTACATACTCGTATCTATGTATCTAGCTATAAGCCTTTACATTAAACTATCTATCTATCCAACTTAGGTATAATTATATATATATATATTTAACTAGAGGGATAGCAATTTAAGGACTATATATACATATATAAATGTATAAATATATAGATTAATAAGAATATATGTATATATATACTCATATTTATAAGTTGAAAAGATTTCTAATCGCAACTAGGCGGCCTTTAATCCCAGTTTTAAGGACGAAGTCATTCATTTTTACTAAACTCAGTGCAGCCAACCTTAATAGCCACACGCATATATGATGTATTTACGAAATAATTCTTGCTGTGTTAATGACTTGCAGTATTGGGTTAATAGCCCGCCTCTCCCCACGGCAGGGACCTAACTTAGGTAGGTAAGACAGTTCAAAACTAGCGTCGTTCCGTGGGGACACTTTCTGTATTCTACTTTTTTTTTAAACAGTGGAAATGAGACAAGTGAAATAATGCTACCATATATATTTTTTTTTAAATACACCAAAATTTAAAAGTATTTATTTTAAGCTAGCTTCAGTTGCCGCACAGTCTAAGGTGCTATTATCGCAATAAACAAAACTGCCGAAGACGAGAGGATTAGATGGGGTTCGATCCCAGTTGGATGCACTGAGTGTAGTTTTTCCTAAATGGTTTTTCACTCTTTCTTCACGCAAATGCCAGTTCACTTCCTTTCAATTAAATCAAACCTTCCTAATCTCTAACACATTAATGTAGTTAGTACATATACGTATATCCCGGACAGGTAGTAATAAAAGCGCTAACAAAATTAATTGGATAAACAAGAGGAAAATATAAATTTAGAAACAATGTGTCCACATTTAGGTGGAAATAAAGTTGGAAAACATTTATGGAAAATAATACCCTCAGTAGACCTGACTGGGATTCAAACCTTGATCTCTCCATCATTGGTAGCCCAGCCCAACACGAGAGTTGACGTGCTAAACCATTTGGCCACCGATGTGATTCTACATGTAAATACAAAACACAAGAATGTAAGATGTGCGAGTTAAACCAGGACCCCGAAGAACCCATATAAACAACTGTTCTGTTTGATCAAACGTTAGTCGATATCATCACAGTTTAAGAGTTGATGGATTTTATTTTTTCGTAGCGTATTTCAGTACAATCTTGCTAAACGTTATGACACCCATAAT
>CABFOW010004434.1:0-56540 GCA_902141385.1 Timema californicum
AAGTTTAACCAACGGTTAGGCTTTACAAATGGTTAAGTTACGAGGACTTTAACGTGACATTGTAAGATTGGGCCTTAATATTTTAATCCTGGGCTTACCTTGGAGGTGTTGTCGCCCATGACCTCGTCCGAGAGGTCCTTGATAGTCAGTTCCAGCTTGGTCTTCTCCTTGAGCAGCTGCTGTTGCTCGGCGCTCAGTGTATCTCGTTCCTCCTTGTGTGCCTGGACATTCTTCTTGGCCTCCTTGAGCCGGCGCGCTGCGGACCGAATAGCCTCCTGTGCCACCTTAAGCTCAGCACTGTACTTCTTTTGTTCTTCACCAGAGTTCTTGCGAGCGGCCTCCATCTGATTAACGAAGAACACAATCACTGAAAGTTCAGGTCTAAATGGCCAAATATAATATTTTTTACTCTTAAGCGGCACCTAAATTATGTAGCATTTTTGTTGAGGCTCAAAGTTAGCCTATTGTAAATAATGTTAAATCAATGCTCCTGCAGTTGGCGTGAACCAAGCAGTTAGTCGAATAATCTTGGTAACTCAAAAATTAAATATATTTGGCCTTTTTTAATATTGAGGAAGAGAAATACCAATATCACCAGCAAGTGAGCAGCTGTTACCTGCCTAACAGCAAAAAAAGGAGGGGGAGAGGGGGCAGTATTTTAATGCTGCTGGTAGCAAACAAAAGATGGCTGTAAAAGAGAGAATTCTTTAACTAGAAAGTGTCTTAGAATTAGAAGTTAGAATTATATTTTTCTCCAATCTGGCATGTGGGTAGCAAAGTTTCATGTTTCATGTAGCTTGTTCAGAGAAAAACAAGGTGGGAGGTATATCACTCATTGTGCTTTTTATATAAACTTACTAGTTTCAGCAAGTGAGAAAGCTTGAAAGCTTTAGAGAAAGATAAGATATATTATACTCTACCATGTTTCATGCCTGTAGGAAATGGGTGAGGGTAGAGAAAGTAGCTTGCCAAGTTTAACCAATGAGTGAGCAACTTCAGTTTGTTGTTAGTGAGGCAAATAGATAGTAGGGACTAAAGAGTTGTTAAAACTAGATAAACTTTAAGGGGTTTCAAACCTAAAGGACCTTTAGGCAAGGTTGTAAAAGTTGATATGTCAAACCTTCGACTATGACTCCTCTATTTTTCTATTGTCTGACTAAAAAAACTCCTTCATAAATGGATAATGTATATTAATTAATAGGGATCGTCCCTCAAAACCTTAAAGATAATTGAGATTCAAATATATTTCAAATTCGAGACTCAATTCTTGAAAAAGAGGTTTTTTTAATTTTTCAAGTGAAATTTGTTTTAGAGCTCTAATACTGCTTATTGATGGTTTAGAACCCATTATAATTAAAGGATAGACTTAATCAGACCCTAGACCAGTAATTTAACAATTAACTGAATATATAAATGTTAAAATGAATAGATTATAAGAAATAATGTTCAGTTACTATTTGTATTTTCAATTACATTTAAATTTTCTCTTATCAACCCAATTCTATTAATTAGTAATAACGAATGTACTGCAGTAAAATGATCTAATGCATGTTACTTCATGGAGAAATTCTTTGCCATTGTAAATTTATATTTAAATAAATTTACCAATCCTAAATATAGATAATGGTCCTAAATAATAATAAAAAAAACTAAAAAAGTATTAAATAATGTTAAAATATTTTTAGTTTTTATTTTGAAGCCGGAGTCAGTAAATTTTTATAAACTTAAGCCTAGCACGCAGTGGGCAATAATAGCCAGTACAAGTATCCAGCGACTCGGCAACATCGTCCCCGCAAACATAAACTTGTATCCGGACACAAGTCTCCACCCATGTTGCGCGTCCACACCTACCAAACACATCTCATCAGTCCTCATTCCTTTCGTTATGGATCTGCACTCGCTACTGGTGTTGGTGCCACTTTTAATATAATTAAATGTCTTCAAAAGTGAAGAATACTTTGGTTAAAATAGGAGTTTTTAAGACGAGAGGAGAACTATGGTTACTGGTTCTTGTCAGATCTATGGGTGAATGACGAGTGCGCATTTTAAAAAAAACTTCGTAAGGATGAAGAAAACTGATTTTGAAGAGGTATTTTGTTTGGTAGAACCCGCAAGATATCAAATTTTGAGCTGAAATGGTAAAGCAACTTGTAAAAACCATAAGAAAATCACCATCAAAATACAAAAGAAAACTCTTGTTGACAAGGATAAGGAATAGAAATCAACTGGATTAAATTAAAAAGTTGTCCACTGATGTTTGCGCGTGGGTCCACACTGAGCGATGTTTCCCATTGGAGGTGGAAGACCGAGACACTGGCAACAATCTTTATTTTTTAGCACTGGACACTCAGGAGATGTTTCTGTGTACACATGGGAAACCTCGTCAGGAAACCTAGGCGGTCGGCGTGTATCTGGCGATTATTATCCAGTGTGTACTAGGCTTTAGACTCTACCCAAAATTGCTTCCGACTCAAAGACACCACAGCCCTGCTTTAAGGAATTTTATACCTAATTATATTTTAATATTTTCAAACCCAAACCACCTTTAATGCCTTTCAAAACCTAAGAACATTTAAGTGTTTCAAACCAAATAACCTTTAAGAGTTATTTTTAAATTTGTGAAACAATGTATTAGCCTGGATTAATAAACTCATAATAATTGAATATTATCATTTTAATGTTATGCCCCGCAGCACTTTTCTCACTTTTGAAAGCTATAGTTTTTCCAGCAAACACTTCCAATTATAAATTTGTTGTGGTGCAAATCCCTCTTTATGGGCAAAATGTGAGTGTGAAGTGTGAGTTCCTCAGGTACTAACACATTCAAGTTAAATTTTTCCCATTTGATAAAAAATTTGACAAATCTCATTTCTTTTCTTAGATCTTGTTAACATCCAGATGATGTGTAAAGTCTCCAGTTAATTTCTCTTGTTCCAAAAAAATAATACACTTTCACCGCGCATACCGCCCCAGAAACTGAGATTCCTCCAGCCCTTTGCAGGTTCAACCACAAACATATTGCTTTGTCCAAATCATCGTATGTTGAAATCTTCAGAGTTTTCCACCTAGACATGCCACTTTCACTAGCAGAAAATCTGGCAAACTCAATTAATTTTTTTTTTAAATATCTCTTATTGCTTCCTCACTGTAACAAACACAAAATGGCAGACTCACTTACCGCCTTGCGGAAGGGCAACATTTTAAACAAACACAAACTGGACCACTAAACGTAACAGCTATGTGTGTCATGTAAGTTCATTTGGGGATAAAGTAAATGTACCTATTGTAGTAAGCATCATCCATCTAAAATATCTCATTATAGTGGTGTGACTTAATATTCCAGCTAGCTAATATAGCACCGGTAACTTCATAGTGAATTAAACAAGAAGTCTCATTAAATAATTTTAAGGTGCCTGAGCAAATTATTTATTGTTTAAATTAGCACGCATTAATTATGATAACCATAACACTTAATTGTTTGTATAATCATGATAGGGATGTGTGAGAACCATTTTTTCAATTCGAAACCACCTCGAGACGAGATAATAAAAAGGTATTAAGGCACGAGAACGAGACGAGAAAACGTCCTTCGAAAGTAAAAATAATTAAATTATGTTTATTAAAGTAAATATATAGTTCATACAGTTCTTTATTTTTTTACATTTGAGCTGGCGCTTGCTCTAAATTGTATTATATATAGTTCATTCCAACACTTGAGATATATCTCATACATATTGTAAATGCAATTAATAAAATAGTGATAGGTACAGTAGCCCCATAGCTTCTTTGGTACTGACCGACAGCTCAGAGCTGACAACTGACATTCCAACATTTAGGTATAATACCTAAATTTTTACCATCAGAAGTGACAGCTGCTAAACACATGTTTTTGCATATGGATACATAATTTGATCTGGTGACTTTTCAAAGCTTTTAGCTGTCAGTCAGCATCAAAGAACGCATGGGGCTACTGTAGTTACATTTATAATCTAATTTTGTAGTGTAACAGCTTATAATGTCAAAGTTTGATATTGAAAATAATATTTCTAACCAAAACATTTCTTAATGAAGGCTGTTTTTGAGGGGTGGAATGCGGCCTATTTTTGGGTTAATACATTATTTTTGGAAATAATAAATTCTTGGTTTGGTTTTTCAATTTCTTAGGCCCATTATTTGCTGATTTTATTCTCGAATTTTCAAGATTTATTTTTAAACATACGAGATATTTTTTTTTAATTTTCTAGATATTTTCGAGTCTCGAACATCCCTAAATCATGGAAATTGATAATAATAAAGAAAAAGTAGAAATGTGAGGCATAATAATGAGTTGTTTTTCTAAGTGGATGTCCCCACTTTCACACAGTGATTTAGGCGTGTGTGAAGCTTTGATTCGGCTTCGAAACTTTGAAACAAATGTCAACTTCGACTCCCCTTCGAAAAAAAAAATCAAAATATTTACAGCAAAAATACTCGATTTATGGTCAATTATTGCCATGTATATATAATGTAAATTTATTTGGAAAAACTCCTAAGTAATTATATTGTAAGTTGTAATATAACTTGATTTATTAGATTAAAATTAAATATTACTAACAATAAGTACAATAAAACATTTTCTAAGTAATTTCAGTACATAATGTTCAATAAACAACAATATAATAGATTTTTCTAGTGGAAAAACACTAACAAAAAAATATTCAAAATTCAATTCGAGTTTGCTTTGAATTGAAAAAGTGGACTTCACACACTCCTACAATGATGTGTTTGCAATTTTTCCAATTTTATTTTCTGTTATCATGTATAATTGAATGCAAAACTGTGTTTAAATTTTGTGTAAATTTTTCATCAAAATGTTAATTTTTACTGGCCTGAACAGATCGCCGGACAGTTATATCATGATGTGTAGTGTTATGTATGAAATAATTAAAATTGCCAACCCAGTTAATCCGACACCAAATAAACAAGTGTCTACTGTAATTAGGTCAGGCATCAGGGTGAAAAAAAAGATTCAAATTGGAAATAATCTGAGGAAATCTGCAAAGTGTTTAATCACCTTATTTAAGATCTGTAATGAACACACTCAGTTTTTCCCTCACAAGGTCTACATTCAGCGGCATCTTTTTGAAATGAGGATTTTCATGAATATCTCACTAAATGTTAATTTTACAGTAAAAATAGTTACTATCCATAAAATTATCTACAAAATAGGTAATATGCATATTTTTCATAAAATTAAATCTTTTGGGTTACGAGGGGGTAAGCAAAAGAAACCAGATTGAAAGCGTGTTGCTGCTCCTAGGCGTAATAGAGACTTCTCCCGCTAGGCGGGTCTACAAGAGACCTTCCAAAATCAGTTACCCAAGCGGTGTCTGTGTAGAAGGTTAGGTTTGATTGTAGTGTTGTTTTTCTCAACTGTTCTTGTTTGCTGCCTGCGAAATCGTTATGGCAGATTTAAAGCAACAAAGAGTGTATTTGAAATTTTGCTTCCTGCTTGAAAAATCAACAAATGAAGTTTACCAGATTTTTCAACAGGCTTTCAAGAAGGATGCTCTGAGCCACACACAAGTTTTCGAATGTTTTGGGCGCTTTAAATGTGGCGAGATGAGTGTTGAAGATCATAATAGTTCTGGGCGCCCTCCATCATCTCAAAATGACAAAAACATTAAAAAAATTGGCGAAAAAATCTACGAGGATTGTCGTTTCACGACCGATGAAATTACAGGAGTGAGTTGGAGCTCATGCCAGTGGATTTTGACTGAGGATTTGCAAATGATACGTGTTGCCACTAAGTTTGTTCCTCGTCTGCTCTCACACAGGATCAAAAAACCATTCATCTGAATTTGAGCCAGGACTTGAAAAATCAGATTGAAAGTGACCCAAACTTTTTGACCAAGGTGATTAAAGGTGATGGTACGGATATGACCTCGAAACCAAGCAAGGGTTTAGCCAGTGGAAGACCTGCAACTCCCCCCGAGCAAAAAAAGCAAGACAAGTTAGGTCGAAGGTTAAGATGTTGATCATTGTTTTTTCGATGTTCGTGGAATTGTGCACAGGGAAATTGTCCCTCCTAGTTAGACTGTTAATCAGCACTTTTATTTGTAAGTTTTAAGACGTTTGAGGGAGGATGTGCGAAGGAAACACCCGAAACTTTGACAATCAGGTGATTGGTTCCTTCACTATGACAATGCCCCCACACAAACGGCCTTGTCTGTGAACCGCTATTTGGGTTTTCAAGGGTAGGCTATCGTTCCCCACCCTCCGTATTCGCCAGACCTAGCCCCATGCGGCTTTTTTCTGTTCCCAGAAATGAAAAAAATCTAAAAGGGAAGATGTGGAGGCTGTAATAACAACTTCGCAGAGGGCACTGGACGATATCAAAGTTAAAGAGTTCCAAAGGTGCTTCAAACAGTGGTGAAAAAGACTGGACAAGTGCATCGCGTCTAGTGGAGAGTATTTTGAAGGAGACTGAAAGAATTTTGTAAAAAACTTAATAATTTAATATTTAAAGCAAAAGTCCGAGCTCCCATCCTATATTTCAATTTTTACGTCAAATACAGAGTAATTTTAGCAACTAAAATGTAATCAGTACATTTGTTACTAAATATTCAATGTTTAAAGCCCTAAAAAATTAATATATAATACGAAAATGTTCTGAAAAAATATGTATTTATTTGTATAAGTTAGAACCTTAACAGTAATAATTGTGAGTTTTCACAATCATTTCATAATCGTATGCCTTACTCTGCTCACAGGAAAGTTTGAACTTATGATTAAGAATGGAAGTGAAATATTTCACAACTTGCGCAACAAAGAGTAATCCAGCTATAGGCCATGCATCAGGTATATGAATGAGGAAATTTAGTGTTATGATTGTCTTATTTTAGGTCTGTAATCAACATAAAAAGTTTCCCCCCTCCTACAAGCTAAATGACTGTTTTCATGAATGTCTCAAGTTAAACATTAATTCTACGTTAAAAAGAGTTGCTATCTATATTGATAAAGATAAATTTTTCTATAGTAAAAAAAGTAATAAGCATATTTTTCATCAAATGAAATCTTTCCTAATTATAGCTGTGATAAGCCTACAATTTTACCAGTACTGCACATCCCATCATATATTTCAATTTTTAGGTCAAATACATTGTAATTTTAACAACTAAACTGTAATCAGTGTGTTTGTTACAAAATATCATTTTTATGTCCTAAATAATTAATATTTGATACAAAAATATATTAATGTATTTATTTGTTTAAGTTATAACCTTTACAAACATCAAATTTTTATAATAGTGTCCCTTATTTCCCTCATAAGCAAGTTATAAGTCACAATCGGCAAGGTTTTTTTCCCTGTGTGGTTTCTCCTGTACTTTGTACTCATTATCACATATGCAGCATAACACGGACATTGAATGCAAGCAATATTCAGAAAGTGGAGACCATGGAAATGAAGTTTGTGAGGAGCATGTTCGCTGTCATGAGGAGAAACAAGATTAGGAATGAAGTTATTCAGTAAGAGTGGGATATAGGGAGTACATGAGATAATAGAGGAAGCAGGTCTGAGGTGATATGGGCATGTAATGAGGATGGAAAAGAAGAGGATGCCAAATAAAATGATGGAAATGAAGTATGTAGGAAAAAGACTGCAACAAAGGCTAAGAAAGAGATGGGAGGTGCAGATAGCAGAAAGTGTGCAAGTGAAAGAAGAAGAATGGATGCAGTTATACAAGGAGGAAGGGTGAAGGATAAAGGAAGATGAACAAATTGTTTTACTAAACTGACCCGGTCACAGGCTCGAAATGGTTTATTAAGTTTCTATTCATGCCACTTAAATTTTAGTTAATTATAGTTTATTTTTAGCCAAAACAAATACTTTATTTATCAATTTTTTATATCAAAATTCAAATTTTTATTTTAATTTTTATTCAAAATATTCAATAACTCTAATTACCACAAATTATGGTCTATAAATCTCTATCATTATTAGTGTTATTTTATAGGTTTTGATATTATCTATCAAAAATGACAGTTGTAGACCACATGACTTGGCAAATAAATACATTAATTGATTTTTTGAATAACTTTTGATTATGTTGAAAAAAAAGTTTCTTCTGACTGTAGTAACAAGTGGGAGTAGTTCACTCACATCATCCAGTTTCTTCCTGGTCTCCTTGAGCTCACGGTCATGGATGGTGTACTCTAAGGAACGCCTCATCTTGTCCCACTTCTGATACTCTTTTAGTTCCTCCTTCTCCTCTTCTAGGGTCTTGAGGCGTTCCTCGATGGTGCGCAAGAACTCCTCAATCTTGTCTACCTTGCCTTCCGTCTCTGCCAAAGAGGAAAACCCTCAAACTATATTAAAAAGTTAGGGCCCAGGAATAGGTGTACAAAACCTAAGTCTAAGTTAGTGCCTAAAACTTGGGACATTCAAAAACACAAAAAATTTACAGTACTTATAAATATCTATTTCTAAGCTTCATATTTTTAGATATTATAATACAATTTTGGAAGGAAGGTTAAATTCAAATTGTCTCTTAATTATTTTACTGTTTTTTTTTACTTTTTTCTAAGCCTGTTCAAGATATTAAAATACATATGACTTAATTAAAATTATAATAAGATTTGAAGAAACTTGATTTTAAATTCTAATCTAAAGTGTAGATTTTGAAAAATTTAACATTTGACAAAAACTAACATTGATCCGTTATTGAAATATATGCAACAATTTTAACTAGAGATTGGCCACTCGAATCTTCAAATCTTCGAATCCACCGAATCCTGACAAGTATTCGAGATTCGAGGATCCAGTGTTTTATTGGCTTTGATGGTTAAATCTTTCACCTCATAAACAAATCATAGTATTTTAATTTTTAAATTCAAAAATTACTAAGTTAGGCCTACTTTAAAAGCACAACTTAATCCGTAATCATTATTTTGTCAGACAAAAAAGATAAACATGAATAATTTTTTTTAAATAATAATTGTTAGGTGTAGAAAATTTAACATGCCTAATACTTTACATATACTATATATACTAATAATCATTCTATCAACACTTTTAAAAATAACTTAAAGACACTCAAATATTGATTAATTTGATTTCTAAACAATAATATGAGTATAGATTGTTTAATTTGGCTGGATTTTAACCAGTATTTTGCGAGGGGTGGTTGGAGTTGATTAAAATTGAAAACATGATTGAAATAAATCTTAATTTACAACTTGGGCCTATATTGTGTAATGTAGGTCTATTTGTAAATCATTAAATTTTTTTAACAATTTCCTAGAATTCGAATTTGATTTTTGAAAATAAAATGTAGATTTGGATTCGAGTAATAGTGGATTCGACCCATCTCTAATTTTAATCCAGCGTTATAGATAAGTCATGTGCCCATATATAATTTTTTTAACAGATTAACTTACAATGTTTGATTTGTCATAAAAAGTGCACATTGTACATTGCTCTAACACTGCTTTTGACCCTAATAATTTTTTGAACCCTGTTCAAAAAGTATATAAATTGCCTAGATTTAAATTACATAATACATTATTTGATTCAGATATGATTTAAAACAATATACTACAAAATATTTTATTCAGATTCAGTTAAGAAATTTTCCAATACATGATTCTTGAGTAGGAATTGATTTAAGCTAATGCACAAAGATTTGTGTTGTTTTAGAAATTAAAAATATAGGGACTCGTATGGTTTTAAAAATATAAATCCAAATGCAAGGCCACATTATTAGTAATGGTACGGTACCTTTCAAGATGGCTTTAGACTCTTCTCGTCTCTCGTCATACACCCTGGTCCCTGCCACCTCCCTCAGAAGCTTCAGTCTGTACGAGTCGGGGGCTGTGGCCATCTGGTTGATCTGCAATAACCAATACAACAGGTTTTATTTTAGGTGGATTTTTAGTCATCAATTTAATAAAGATTAAGCCATTTACTAAATATTCAAGTTATCATAATTTATGTTTTTTTTGGTTCAAACTTTTAAAGTTTGCCTTGAATTTTCAATTTTTGATTCCTCAACATTTACCATTTGATTTTGATTTTAATGAATTCAAACTCACTAAGGCACCCCCTTTTTTTCTATCTATCAGGATGGATTGAGAATCAAAGATTAAAGGTGGTCATCCCGGAGAAGGCATCACATATGTAGATAGGGTCTTAGATACTTGGTTTATTGTTATAAGTAGGTTAATAATTACATTGGAAATAAAGGTTCTAATTGAGGGTTAGGGTGAGAATGGTTGTTGGTAGGTTGAGCATGTATTAATTCTGGGGTTTGTGTCCTAAGATATTCACACACAAATTTTCATTAGTCTGTGTAGATAAGCTAGTTCACTGCGATCATCGATAAACACCAAGAATGACTGCTTGTTCTCTGTTCCCTGCCATATTGGACTTTTCACCCACAATTATTGATTCATCAACTATAGTAAAGGTAATGGTGATTTCCACAGTTAGATAGCTATTAGTAAAGGACTGCTAGTTGATTATTGTTCAAAAACCCGAGCATTCAAAATAACAAGCTGAAAATTGGAGGGTACAATAATGGGGCCCCTACAAACTCAGACCTAAAAGTCCCAGTCTTGGGGAGCCCTGCCATTTTCATCCTCGTAACAATAATTTTAAAATTGCTATCCCCTTTTAATAATTTCGTTAATAAATGGGTAACCATTTTATGACACATTTTATTAATTTTACACAGCCTCACTTGTGTTAGTTAATATAATAATCTCCTTTTTAATTTATTTTTATCATTATTTTCTACTATAACTTGTTCATGTCCTAATTGAAATTAATCAATGTGATCACATTAAATAACTCAATAACTAGATTATAAAATTTTCAATTTGATTTTTCATGCTTCATAATCATAATTGTTTGTTTATAATTGATCAATGTATTCTGACAATCTCACTTAATTTTTGCTTCAAAATTAAAAGTATGTCAAAGTTGTAAAGTTTCTACCTCTTGTTACTGTCATGTCACATCATATTATATTCGAGACAATTTATTTTTCATGTAGAACACCTCAAAAATTTGGAATCGTATTATATTTGGGGTTGTACTATATTCGGGCCAATATGGTATATTTACACTTTGCCGGCATTTAAATAAAATGGCAACTAAACTAATATGTGAAATAATCAATTATTACCTATTCTGAATGTTGTTGTTTTGCTTAGTTACCAGTTTTATTAAGAGCTAAGAATCGAAGTAGCAAGAATCGTAATATTAAGATTGATTCTCGATTCTTTCGATACCAGTAAGAATTGAGGGTATCGAGGTATCAAATTTGACAGCCTTAATTGTTACTTTTAGTATTATTAGTATTATTAGCACCGCGTCTTACTACCCGTTTGGGTTATACGCACTTACGCTAATACGAAATGGTAGGGTGATTGTGAGATGAAATGAAGGACCTACAGTTTAACGTGGAATCCGAACCACAGTGGAGGCCTGGCATTCCTCACATTCACAAGATGTCTTGTCAGAGGTGAAGGAAGGGTTTGGTAATCAGATAAATCTTTGCCGGGACCAAGGATTGAGCCCCGGCCGCCAGCATAGAAGTCTGACACCTTACCCCTAGACCGCCAGGTCACCAATTGTTACTTTCTTTGTGTTTCTGGTCACCTTCATCATATTGCTCTTTTCCAATCTATATCGTTCAACATACCATATCTAATTTTTCATTTTAATTGCTATCATTTTATCAATTTTGTAACTTGAATCAATATATTTAAAAAAAGAGAAATATCAAAGTCTTATATTTTTTCTAGTGTTATTTCTAATTTAAAAAACAATCTTTTCATTTTCTAAACTTTTTATCAAAAGTATTTACTATTTATAAAATTGAATGTAATTCTTATTTCAAGAACAATGTGTTTATATTTTTTAAATCTCAAATTTTAAAGAAGTGACTTGTGAAATTTTAAATATACTATTTTACTTTTAAAACATTAATATTTTAAAATAATGAATTTACTCGAACTCGACTCAAGCTCAGGAATTTTTTGACATATTTGGCACAAGTTCGACTTGAATGAAAAAACCTAAGCTCACAGACCCCTAGTTATTAGTGAATCAACAACACTTAAGGAGAATTTTGATTCACCGGTAACCTGTATCAAAGTCTTTAAAAGTTGTTTCAACATGTCTAATGTATTTTCACAACATAACTAAGAGAAGTGAATTTGACCTTATTGACAATAATTTGTTTTGAAACATTTGATTTTGCTAGTCCACAACTGAAAGAGGATTTTATCTCCAGTTGCGATGAGAGCTCATGTTTAAAATGTGTTTTAGTTTGCATCAGTCAACAATTTCTACCCCAAAACTAGCCAGGAAGTGTACTAGTTAACCCTCAAGCAATTTTAAAGCATTTCAAACTAGAGTGCACACATTCTTCCTGGGTGTGAACACCCAGACTCTAAAGTAAACTTCAAATCACTGTGTCACTATCACATTTAAGAGTCAACAGTCCTTCCAGCTCATATGTATAAAGAGTTTACCTTCCCCTGCTTGACAATATAGTAAGGGTTGGAGCGAGAAAAGCCGGCAGACTCCAAGAGGTTCATCACATCAGAGCGAGGAACCACCTTCTTGTTGAGGAAATACTGGTCCTTCTTTGCGCCAATGACACGCCGCAAGAATACCTCATCCTTGTCAATCTAGGAACAGGAACATCATCATGAGATAACACATATTCACTCATGTGCTTTGTTAACAAGGGCTATTTAATATGTACTTTCTGAACAGAGTGAGTATATCAGTACACTAATTTAATCTTGATTTTGTTCTATTCTATCTCTTGCCAATAGGGAAGGGATTGTCAGGTAGAAAGGAGGGGGTAGTGAGGGTAGTTTACTGGTTCGGGAAAAACAAATGTTTGAAAATACAGTCTGTGGTGATTCATACGTGTCACTTGCAAGTAAGAGCATAAGGTAGATTTCAAGGTCGACACTTTCTGAGTAACAAACAAGAGAGAAAGTGAAAAAGATTAAGTAAGAGGGTAAACTTAAGAGGCGACAGACAATACCAGCAAAAATGCAACACAAGTGCATGGCAAGTGGATGACTGCATTGCTCAAATAATTTTTCACCTTAATTACTTAATTATATTATTTTATTATTTATATTATGTTTAATAATGTTCTAGTTTTTACAAGTCTTACAATATTAAATTAGTTTAGATATAAATATATATTTATAATTTAAAATTATTCTTCAGTGTAATTCTTATAATTTCCTGTTTTTGTCTCAATCCCAATGTTGTGACTCGTTCCCCATCCTGCAATAAAAATGTCCTTCCCGTTCATCCCCATTCATTATAACATATATACATTCAGTTAAGTGTTAATTTAATGATGGAGGTTGCTTATAGATTCATCGAAAAGGAGCCTTAAAGCTGTCCATCATGGAAGCCAGTATGCATCTGTACCTGTCGGACACTCGGTGTGCACATTTAAAAGAATGCTATGAAAACCTGGCTCTCGTTCTAAACAATATAAAATATGCTGACCATGGACCATTTGCGGTGATTTGAAAGTTATCTTCATGTTTCTTGATCAACAAGGTGGATATACAAATTTCTCATGTTTCATTTGTGAGTGGGACAGCCGTGATAAGACTAACATTGGTTCAAAGAATGGCCGAAAAGACAAAATCTTGAACCAGGCACCAAGAATGTGATTCGAAACAGCTTAGTTTATATAAAAAAAAGTATTATTACCCCCTCTGCATATAAAATTAGGTGTAATGAAGCAGTTTGTCAAGGCTATTCCAAAAGATGGTGATTGTTTCAAATAGCTTTGCAAAAAGCTTCCAGGTTTATCCAAAGCCAAGTTGAAAGAGGGAATCTTTGTTGGTTCAGATTACAGCAAGCTTATGAAGGATAAATAATTTAAGACTAGCATGACAACAAAGGAAAAAGAGGCTTGGGTTGCCTTCAAAGATGTTGTCAGTAAATTTCTGGGTAATTACAAGGATCCTGACTATAAAGCAATTGTTATGAATATGCTGGATGGATTTCAAGCATTAGGTTGCTTCATGAGTGTCAAAATACATTTCCTTCACTCACATGTGGACTTTTTCCTCGAAAATTTAGGATCAGTCAGCGAAGAACAGGGTGAAAGGTTCCACAAGATATCAAGGAAGATAGGACAAGAACATGCTCGCCGACTACTGTTGGATGTTAACACGAGTTAGGCCTGAGATTGAACATAAATAAAGAATGTCAAAAAGAAATTTCAAAGGTAAAAGAGTATGTAGTTAAATAGAAAAATTTTTGTTTGGTTTTTTGCTCAGTTTAAAATTTGTTTCAAACTTTCATGTACACATGCATAATATTTGCTCCTCTTGGTCAATCATCTATTTTATGTAATTTACTTTAATAAAAACAAATTATTATTATTATTATTATTATTATTATTAGCACCGCGTCTTACTACCCGTTCGGGTTATACGCACTTATGCTAATGTGAGACCTACAGTTTAACGTGGAATCCGAACCACGGTGGAGGCCTGGCATTCCTCACTTTCACAAGATGTCTTGTCAGAGGTGAAAACAACAAATTAAAATAGTATGTTGGTGATTTTATTCTAAAAATTGCACCATAATTTGATGTAAAAGGTCTTAACTCAAAGGAACTTTTTGTTTTTCTCTCGACCAGAGACGGCTCCGTGAGATCTGGCAACAGTGGTTTTCATCCATTTAAACCTATAAAAATTAATCGATTGCTGAAAAATCAATTTGCCTCACCAAAGAATCGATTATTTTACATAGCTTTAAATGGATAAAAACCACTATTGCCAAATAATACATGCAAAATTGTTCAAGAGAATTACTTTTTAAATAGGATTTTAGCAAAAATATCTATATCAACTTTACAAAAAATTTTGACGAGATGGAAAAAAAATGGTCATTTTCAAAATTAGAACAATAAATAACATAAAACTCAGCGAAAACTTTTCTTGTATGTATCAAAACCTTCAATCTTGCAGGCCTGTGTTATTATAAATGGTTCTGAACCAATATTAGAGTTATAAATCAAATGTCACTTGAAATATATATATTTATATATAACATTATTAACATTATTAGCCTGTAAAATGAAACTTTTCCCCTTAAATGGACACAATCTGTCGTCATACTTCTCTTTAAATAAATGGTACAGAACGCTGCATGGACTTTCTCACTTAATTGTTTAAAAATGGAGATATTTACCCAAAACTCGCAATATATATAAAATAATATACACTAGCAAACCCGAGCAAAAATTGCGTTATACTTACTTTTATTTATATATATATATTTGGTAAGGATCTGAGTCTTGAACCCAAAATTTCCTCGAATATCGAATATCCTTAAGGATTCTAGAGCCCATCCCTAATTTTAACATAATATTAAATAATTTTAGTAGGTGTTGTGTATCAAGTCTGTTAGTTTTCCGTTTTAAAATAGCCACCATGACCTCCAATTAAAAGCAATAGAAGAAAATAAAAAATAAGACGATGCAAAAAGAAGCAGCAGTAATATTTTTTACACCCACAACATCTCAAGATAAATTTTTATCCACCTCATGTTGTAGTCTTTAAGCACAATTCAAACGAATGGTGCTAGGAATCTAAGGACCAAATTGAAATGCCTCTAATTCTCAACGGTTGGACATATTTTTAGATAGTTGATTTAAATTTTAACCATTCCTTGGTGGGTGTTGAACAATGTCTTTGTTTGCCCGAACGTTCTCTGGCACGGATGTTATTGATATTTTATTGCAATGAGTTCTTGTAATGCCATTTATCATTGAACCACTGTACTTTTAGCCAGTATGAATACTTTATATTGAAGCTGATAGATGGGGCTACCAGTATAATGCTATACTATGATTATGAATATAACAATA
Organism: Timema californicum; assembly: GCA_902141385.1. Classification (NCBI taxonomy): domain Eukaryota; kingdom Metazoa; phylum Arthropoda; class Insecta; order Phasmatodea; family Timematidae; genus Timema; species Timema californicum. The sequence goes on from CABFOW010004434.1 coordinate 15,915, forward strand.
AATGAAAAAATGAGTAGCAACAATATTTGTCAGATAAGAGTTTATGAGTAGAAAAATGGTTGGTGGGTCTACATAGATAGGTGTGCTACACAGGCACCAGAGAATATGTAAATCTGAACTCTTTTTCTGTCAGGTGAAAATCATGTGTTTTGATGGGTACAAATTATGGAAGTGAGCCACTTCCCCGTACACTTCGTGAAGGGTATATATTATTATAATATACTTAAGAAACTAGTTTTAATAATGATTAGTAGTTGCTATAATAGTTTATTCACAAAGCTGCCAGGCCTAAGGTTTAAGTTAATCCTAATGACCAGATTCATTAAGACTTGTGAAATTAATTTACTCTTGGTATAATCAATCAAAGTAGCTGGCATTTTGAGTTCCATAAACTATAAATTTGACATCAAGTACAAATTCAAACTAGTGTATAACTGCACTTACAGGAAGACGCCCATCTGAGTTGTCAAATATGATCTCGACATAGGCATTGAGGACGCGAGGTCCTGTGCCCTCGTGAAGGAGGGCCTGACGTTGCTCAGGACGAAGATGGGAGAACTCATCACTAAGGACGAACTGGATAGCTGTACAGAAACAACACTCAATTAGCTACAATTTTGACAGGTGTAACTAAAATAGTTCCTTTGAGCAGATAGGCCTTATAACTTAAAGTATTGAAATAAGGTTTGGTCCTTCAAATACATGAATATTTTAGAATATTTGAGATTAAGGTATTAAAAATAATTTCAAATATGAGATCCAAAAAATTATATTTGGAGATTCAGGGATTCAAAATAATTTTAAGCTTGTGATCTAAAAAATTATATTTATTTAGATTTTTTTTTTTGTAGAGCTAAATCCCTACTATTGTTTTCGCACCAGAAATCTAATTTCAGACCTAAAACTATTCAATGTTAATCACTTAAATGAATGTGATTCATCTTCATAGCCAAAAAAAGTTGAAATTTATTTGCTACCATATTTATATTTTCTATACTAACTAAATAATTGATGCAAACAAAATTAAAGTTAAAAAAAAATCACCCATCTAGGAAATACCTAATGAGTTATATTCTCCAAGTTATGGGAGCTTTTGATAGCCTCAAAATTATCATTACCTGTATTTCCTTTACACAGGAGTGTGATTATCATAACTTTTATTATATTTTAATTATTTTTTTCACATTTTAGAAATAAAAACTATAATTTATATTAATGTTGCCTATTTTACTAAACACCAATACATAATTAATATTTCCTATACTGTTTATATTATTTAGATAATTTTACATTGTGTAAGAAGTTGAATAAATTATTTATTAGTATACCTATTATAAAAAATTCAGATTTAAAATTGTGTTTAATGTGCATAGTTTGTAAAAATGTTTATGAGGAAAATAATTTAAGTTAAAATTGTATTTTTCTAATATAAGCTTAAAGTTATTGGATAAAGCATTTCCCTGCCAACAATGTCCATCAATTGTGTCCATCTCCAACCATATTGCCTACCGTTTTTAAAGTTTTTTACAGGTGACAGCATAAATGCTGACGCTGAATGTTTCTGATAGCTTTAAGTTCCTCATCGAATCTGCCTTAAAATATGAGTTATAAATAACCCTGAACGAATTCTGAATCTTAGAGGTAGAGGCATTGGTGACCTCTACCAAAGATTCCAGGTTAAATAATAATAAATGTTACCAGTACTTACCATAGAAAAAGTTGCTCTTGCCAGATCCATTCCTCCCAACTGAGGCACATGAAAAAATAAATTGTTATTATAAAATGTGTTTGTTCATTAAACAATAAAATAATATTTATTTTAAATGGGTAGGCTAATATTAAATCCATTTTTTAAAGAAGGTAAGGATATAATTGCCAGTTGATAATAAGATATAAAATACATGTATATATATTTCAGAGTAATATAGTGACATACTTTTGATTTTAAATAAAACTACTACTCATTGGCAGCTCATGATATGTTGCCAACATATTTTTTTCACGATATGTATTACTGTCAGTCTGGGCTACCCACTTTAACTGACACGATGGGTTAGGAAGGAGGGAGTTTGAACTTAAGAGGAAATGTGCCTGTAGTTGTGTGGAGGAGTGCAAAGCCATTTAGGAAAAGATGCCCACTACATACAGTTGAGACTTGAATCCTGATATCATCAGCAAACCAGACTAGCAGAGCTAGGTGCATATCAATACAGGTTGTTACTTGTTAAAGGAGACACTTGACAATATATTTGGTGCCTGACTTTCCCTTAAGTTGAATTCACCCTAGTGTTTAATATAATGTGTGACCTGTTATTGTTGAAGGTGTATAAATTTACACACTTTAAACATTGCCTGGAAAGTCAGTTCTGAAGAATTTGCAGTTTGATCAACAGCACTGATATATTTTTCTTTACGAGATATTATCTTGTTTCTTGTCAGACTGGACAAATTATTCTGAATACAGCTTGTATCCTAATGAACAAAGGAGAATGTTGCTAGCATGTGTCCTACCAGGTGGGCGAGGTTGGGTCCAACTGCAAGAATACATTTCTTACACTGGCCTAAGGTGGTTTGCATATTTTTACCATACAGTCTTAGACATATATTTCCTAGCTCGGTCTAAGGTGGTTTGCATATGTTTACTAGTATTAGGCATACATTTCCAACATCAGTCTATGATGGTTTGCATATTTTTATCAAATAATATTAGGTACATTAGACATGTAACCTGTTGTGTTTTAAATATTAGTAGAGTTAGCCTTGAAGCCATTGTACATGAATTTGCCTGGCCATTTTTGTCAAAACAATGTATGCAGTGTCACAGTAAATTTCCATTGAGCAATTCTGGCTTCACCTAGCAACTCCATGAACCATCACTGATAAATTCAGAAGAGTTTTGAAGATTTTGGCTTGGGCTGATTTGACATTTTTCTCACACAACTAGGATGACCATAGTTGCTCAAGCCAAAAGTGGAACACCTGCCCCCTTACTCCCCCCCCTCCCCCCACATACACACACAAAACAGGCAAAAAATTTCCTCTAGAATTTTAGTTAAGAAACAAGAGTGACAAATGTTGAAACGACCAGTTCTTGCTTTTGTCAGTAGGTGGAAGGGTATGCTACATTTAGTTTTTTAAAACCAAATTTTCAAATATATTTTTCTAAAATACACACTTCCAACCAAGTTACTGTACCTAAAAATGATTTTAAATAATGCTCCTATTGTACAACTAAGGATACAAATATGATCATTTCCTACAAGCGGCTTAAGCACAAGCACACCAGCTGTTAATGTATTCTAACAAATCATACATTTTTTTTATTCATAAACCATACAAAACATTATTTTCTTTTATCTTTTCAAGAAAGTTTATGCAAAATGTGCATTATATTTAATATATAAAAAGTTTGATTTTGTGGTTTAGAAGCCATAACATATGAGAAATATGTATTAGTAAAAATAAAACTATACATGTTTAAATGATTTTAATTGTTTTTTAAGGCACTAAACATATGCTTCTATTTGACATCAAAATGAAAAAGATTGGTTATTAATAAATAGTGGAGTTAAGAATATTTTAAGCAGTTAAGACCTGAATTGAAGAAACTCTTTGAGAACACATTTTTTTTTCAAAAGGCACAGAAAGTTCTGAAAAAAATATTTAGCTTTCCAACTTGTATATAGGGCCTATACCTACAGAAGAAAAAGATATCAAGAAAATCTGAGATGTAAGGGCACTTAATGTTCTCAAATTGGGATATCACATGGAGTTGGCTTCTCTCTCGCAAGAGATTGTCAGTGAGAGGGAAAATAAGGTTTAAATCTTGTTCAGGTGATTTGAGGCTAGTGTTTCCTAAGAAATTTCATTCCCTCCACATAAATATGGGTAAATTTCCTCTAAATTCTGCCTTCCCTATTAGTGTAAATATGTGGATAGCTTGAATGAGTTGTGTCAAATAACCCATGCATCTAATATTATCATGATGGGTAATAATGTTATAATCAACATTTAAAACTATTAATTATTTTAGTTATTTTTCCTTGAACATTGTTGCTCGTGGAAAGTGTGAAGGACAATGTTGTAAAACATGATGTGAAGTTAAACAAGGTATTTACTATGCACACTAGTTGATTAATCATTTTCTAATACAAGAAACTATCAATAATAGTCGAGTTTTATTTTCATAGGAAGCCCGTTATTTGAAAACTGGAAACTCGTGTCATAATAGCACAAATCAAAATATTACAATTGTATTTTATATTCTTAGTCCATTTAGTTTGAAATGTAAGGTAAATTATACAGTCATCCATAGGTATTATTGGAAAAGTTTGATCACCTTTTAGATGGACTTTTTTTTATTAATCAATTAATTAACTAAGACATATTTATAATTGTCAAATTTTACTTACTTTTAATCAATGTTAGTGATCAAAAGTGTGTTTCCTATAAAAAAAAATCCTGGTATATATTTCCTAACACATGGTGTGTTTATTGAGATTAATAATGGTAATGTTTTTGTTGTACTGTTGTTGTACAGCAGTGTTTTCTAACAGTAGTCTAATGATTTGCATTCAAGACCCAAAAGATTGTCCAGAATGTGTGAGATTTCTATTATAACTCACAAAATTGGTTGCAGCTATTGCTTTATATACAAACATGAACTACTGACCTACAACATTATGTCGAGGATCAAATGGTTCAACTATTGTCTGTTCTCGATAACTCTTGAATCCTTGGATGATCACCTGAAAATTAATTAAAATTTACAGCAATCAAGTGAATGCATTCTTGACAATCGGAAAAAATATGGTAAAATGTGATAATTGTGTAAAAGACTTAGGAGTACCAAATTAAATTGTTTCTAACCCTTATGATAAAGAAAAGGTATAACATTAAGTTCTAAACTCAAATATGAATACAACTTATCTAATTATATACACCTGACGCCTAATAGATTTTATCTTTCTTCTTAAGCAAGTTCTTATTCTCAAAACCTAATAATCAAATCACTAGATAAATTAAATTTTCTGGATAAATAAGACGGAATAATTGCTTTTAGATGTACACAAAGTTCTCTCCATGTATTTTTTGTCTTGTGCCTGTCCTTATAACTTTCTTAAGTTTTGTCTTACAACACAGGCTGTGATTCAATCAGAGAAATCAATAATTCAGTATCTACATCAATATCACTCATTTGCATATGCAACTTAACCACCAACCACACAGCTTGTGTGTTTGCTCAAGAGGGTGTCGGATGATTAAATACCGGCCTGTGTAAACATGCCCATTTAAAACAATGAGTGACTGCCCTGTGGCAACCGGCCGTCTTCGGTCAGCTGTCGAGGTTCAATCCGACTGCTACCTGTTCGCTGGCCGATCACAAAATCGGAACATATGAAAGGAGCCTAAGTTTTAATGAATTGTCTAAATGTTGTAAAAATAATTAAAAGTTAGTAAGCTATCACTAGGTTCACCATTTCCTTGTGAGTATAATGATAATATTAAATTTTTAATGATTTAATATCTTAAGTGAAATACAGAGTACTGGTATTATGGTATATAATAAAGTGCTTAAGAATCATTCCCAAATTAGTTAAAATAATTGTTTTAAACAATAATTTGGAGATTTAATATTTGTGACATCATCTAACAGCCACTAGCGTTGTTATTTATAGTGTTCCAATTTATTTTCCACCAGTTCTTACATGAGTTTAAATTGTGTGATTTCATTATTAGCTAGATGTTCATATTTCTTTAAAAAAAATAAAGCCTTATGGCATGTGCCCCTGATAGAACTATACCAGCCGAGCAGCCACCACTGTTAGCGATGATAGTGCTAGCAATTGTGAATATAGAGTATAATGCACAATAACCCTCTAGGTGTTAATCTCAGTTTTCTAGATCAGAGCCACTACCTGTTTAGTCAAGTAGTTCCTTTGTCCTCATGAGGTGTAAAGTGACCTTGTTCCTGACCCACTACTTAGACAAATTCTGGAAGTGGCTAGGACCAAACCCAGGACCTCTAGATTTGTAGCCAGGAACTCTAATTACTAGACCACAAAGGTGCAGATAAAAATATAATTGTATTTCGTCCGCAAGTGTTGGAATTGCTACTGAAAGAGGTGACAAGTGGTCATTGTAGATGATTATTGTATGTCTGTTACAAATAATTAATCTTTGGGATATAATTTCAAGTGTGCCACATGTCTCAAAAAATTGCCAAGCCATATCCTGTTCTTTAGGTGAGCTAATTTGTTGAATTTTCCCTTTTTAATCTGTATTAATCGGTTTATAACTTATTATTTCATTCCTAAAAATAGTCATAGATATTGATATTTTGGTTAGGGAAAAAAAAATCATATAAGTTATGTAAGTTTGATGATGAGTAGGTCTAACATCCCCATTAAGGTTTAAGGTAATTACTATGATGCAAACTTTTTTCAAGCCTTCCATAATTTATACATATAGGGTGTATCGTAACATGTGGGACCCACTTTCAGCAGTGGGAAGGAGATACAAAAGCATTGAAAAAAGTAAACATATGTTCCATTTGACCCATGGTAATGTTTGTTATTCTTCAGTAATGTACAGTTGCATAACAATAAATAGAAAGTACTCAAAATGGCCACCTTCTGCGTGAATGCAAGTTCGAAGTCATCGTAGCATAGGATGTCGCACTATTTCAAAAATATTGTATGTTTTGTCTGAATCTTGACAGCATTTCTTGTAAATGTTGATGAAGTATTAGAAATTTCTGGCTATACAGTTAAAATGTACTGGTACACCGTCATGCATAAACCACATGTGACGCACAACCTCGAGTGGGATGTCTTTCAGTAGTCCATTCAAATTATTTCTTCAGAAATTTACATTAGATTGACCTGTTAATCTCCCATCAAGCTAAACGGATCCGATTAAATTGTCACCCATACATTGTCTGCCTATAAACTGACAGCGAATTGTTGTTGGTTTTGTGATTAATGAATAATACATAAATTTTCTTCAGCCTAGCAATAAGTGTTATGAAAATTAAAGACTCTTATCTCTCTGATGAATCCAGCTCATTGTTAGATATTACAGTGGTAAATTATCTTGTATCTCGTAGGTGCTTGTGTAATTGCTTGAATGTTTTTGTGTTGGAAAGATGTCTAATAGGGAAACAAACAGTATAGAGATGTCTTGCTTCTGCTGCATTACATTCGGAAAGTCCATACATCAAGTGCATATCTTCCATTTCCTGGTTTGAATAATTCATTAATTCATGTCTAGTATACAGCACAGTATCAACTGCTCTTATCAAGAGAACAGGCAAGCCTATAAACCATTTCCCATACCTAATCAACAGGTAGATATATTGAGTATGGAATACACACTATTTAGTGGAATCACTTGGCTGTAATTCAAAAAGAGAGTCAAATGAGACACGGTCATGTTTATATTAACTTTATTCATTGTTTTTGTATCTCCTGTTCACTAGTGAATTGGGTCCCACATATTAAGATACACCCTATATAAATTGGAAAATATGTCATAAAATGGAAAGGATCATGGGTGAACATAACTTAATAGTGCAGAGAGATGTCAACTCAAAGTTCGTCAATATTTATATTTCTATGTCTCTCTTGTAATTTTAGTAGTTTCGTTTTAATTGTATAGGCCTGATCATGCAAATTTTCAAACTTTATACATCTGTGTGTTATTCGAATCGCTGTCTTCTTAATTATGTACTAAAATGATAAGTGAATAGATTAATATAACAAAACAAAGAAAATCATATTTATATGCTGTAAGTTATAGGTATGGATCTGAAAATCTTATGTTTAATTATTTAGTTATATTAGAATTTGAAAAGACAAACTTACGCAATAAACTTACGTTGATTAATTAATAATAGTATAGTAGAATATAAGTTTACAATGTTTTTAATCCAATAAACAGGTAAATTTAATGAGACATTAAACACTGAGGGGTTATGTGAAAAGAAACAAGTTTAACGATTCGAACAAAGGTGAACGACAATAATTTTATCAAATCTTTGTTACCTGTTTGATATACATTTTCAAATATGAAAATCAAGAATTCAAAAAACATTCCATTTGATCGAAACAATGTTTTGAAATCACTGTTTACTCGACAATCCAAACAATCCGGCGTAGAAAAAATGGCAGAAGCTTTTTGGCGGAAAATTCTTCAAAATAACTTCAGAGTAAGACTTAGCCATTCTAAAATATACACTGATAGCTAAATATAGAAATATATTTATTTGATATTCATAATAGTGTAGAACAACTATTTATATCAAATTAAAAAGGATGTAATTTTTTTGTCAGAAAAGTTGTTTTGACTTTCGAGCAACTTTGCGAGCATTCGTATTAATGAATAGTGGGGTTAGCAAGGATGGCGAACCCTAGCCTAGTTTACTACCTATTCACAGAAACAAGAAAAAGTAGCGCCACTCAACACTGAACAAAGTTTCCTGGTATTTATTAGACCTTGGCTCTGTTGGTGTTTTGGCTGTCTAAATATTATTTACTTCAAAAAAATTATACTCTGATTGTATTTTTTTTATTTAATTATGGTTTTATGTCATCGTGCCACCCAGAAGTACGCGTCTATAGGCTCAGCATTGCATTGGTTTCATCAAGTGTTATAGAGATAGCACATAGGTGTACCACGGATCCTTCACTGGCGTGGACATAATTTATTTACAAATTAAGATTCTCGACTCTTGTGAACATCAAAGCAAAAAAAAAANAAAAAAAGGGGGGGGGGGACTTTTAGCTGATCTTAACCCGAAATGGGAGTCACCGTGTGTTCTTATTGTTTTTACGTCATTAGCGAACTAACTACGTATATAAACAGTCAGTCTTAAGCCTCATATCAATTGTACTACTATTACTGTGTTGCATTTTTGTTATGGTTGACTGACACCTTATCTCAGTTTAGATTTTTTTAAATGCATTTTATATTGTTGATAAAGCTATTATAGAAAAGTGTGAACATTTTATGTGACTACATCAATATACAGTCAGTTTAATGTTACACTATACCTAATGGAAAGCCTAACAAATATTTTGCGAAGAGCTGTTTTATTTTATTATACCCCTAAGGGATGGGATTGAATAGGTTCACATAAAAGTTATAGATCGCTATAAATTAGGTATATATACTTATATTTATGAACGTATTGGAGTGTGAGGAGTGTGTCAGAAACAAAGTAAACAAATTCAGTTAGTTCGCTACTGAAGCTCATCATAAATACAGAATAATATTATAAAAATTGAGAAATGCATTATTAACCAATGAATGATTCAACAAGAGCGTTGTGCTTAGAGGGTGGGATGCACATTGGTGGGCACAGCAGTGCTTCGGTGGTGACGTCCTGCTCTTACACTGTTTGTTTGTTTGGTTTTTATTTAACATTTAAACATATACATAAATACATGAATAAAACACGAGAAACATAAAGGGACAAACATTAACACCAGCCCCGAAGGGCTCTCGAAAACGAACACGACATAGGGATACGTACAAACACAACAAGAATGGTAATTGCGCCCTTGCGGGCTGATATTTGCGTTCTATGGGTTAGGGGTGGGGAAATTTTTCAAAAAACCCACCCCATCGCTCATAGCGGGTCGCCAGGACCATGACAACACGTACACTAACTTCGGTTGTCTTTTTCCGGTTACTACACACTTCTACACCACAAATTTCACACATACTGGTGCAGGGGAGACCATTACGATGACATTCACAATTACGTTCACATTTGGATTTACAATTGCAAATGAGGACCCTAGAAGCTAAGGGGTATAAGTGACTAATTTTTTTTTAAAACTCGTTAGGTGCATGGGTGATCTCAAAATGTGCCAATCTGTCTGTAGGTAAAGAGATATAAATGATTTATCCATCCTGTGCTGAGATCTGGTGGCATATCACTTAACCTCTTACCAACACTTGTGAAATGTTTGGAGTTCAAGGGATCCAAGTGGGCTTATACTTCTTTACCACCAAGTATTATCTCAGTTTGGATTAGATGATACTGTAAACACGTAGTTCTGCTAATGTCTCTGTATGTGACTTTTTCTGTGGGTAGGAAACAAGACAGGCTCTGTTTTTATTTAGTTATTCATATTAATTTATGAATGTGAACTAACTATTAGTGTCTTTAAGTCAAGTTTTAGTCAGTTTTAAGTTTTTAATGGAGGACAATTAGCTGAAGGACTTCTTAACCTCGAGAATGATGGTATGTTTTTGTAATTCCTTTTGTTTTCATTTTCAATTTGCCTAAATGAAAATATTATTGGACAGTGAAATATTGACATTTATATTCCTGAGATAGCATTATAATATGATAATTAATGTTATAGTCATTGAATTGATGGATTTGTTTAAGGCTATTCCTAAGATTAATACTCAAATTACTAATATGTAATAATTATTATCATATTAACAAGGCACACAGTCCAACCTAAATTTTCATCAGCCAAGTACTAATGCGTGTGATACGTGTAGGGAAATTACAAATCAAAATAGACCATGGTGATGTTGAAGGGAAAAAACAGGCAAAAACCCATATGGAACTAAAACTTCGCAAAACAGAGACTTCACAATTGGCCAAATATGAATGCCATAATTTGGATAATGCAATATGCTTTGAATTGAAAAAAAAACCTATGCCATCGTCTCATTTAACCAATACTAAGGCAATACCTTAAGCAACTCTGTACATACAATTTGGGAATAAATAATCCTGTAACTGTAACTGCAAACGTTTACATGTGATATGAAGGACAAGCATTTCGTGGGTTCAAGACAATTGGGTCATGTTTTTTTTTAATTTGTTCGTAATCTTCCCTCTAATGTCGAGCATATTAAAGCATTTAGTGACAATTGTGGAGTCCAGAACAAAAGTCACTTCACTGTGAAATTCTGGATGTACATAATTAGAAATTCACTAATCGAAACTGTTGATTATTGCTTTTTGACATGTAGGCACTCTTATAATAAATGTGACCAAGAATTTGGTCTCATAGAGTTAAAAAAAAGAGATAAAAAGTAAAAGGGATCTTTATCTCCCTGAACACTTGGCAGAACTGGTGACATCCACAAGTAAAAAGTTCATTGTGGTGCGTTTGCCGGATGAATATTTTACTGTCTTCAAGTCTCTTGAACCTTATTTCTTAAAATCAATCAAGGGAATTTGAAGTATGCAAGTGTTGCGTTTTAAGAAAGAAAGTCCCCTCACATTGTTCTATAAGACAACTGCTGGAGGTGTATTGAAATCGTTCGACAAGCCAGAGATAAAGTCCACCCGTGCCGGAAGAATCTCAACCTGATTTTCCAGTAGCAGCTGAAAAGCCTAAAATCAAGTTTGCTACATAAACTGTTACAGTTTGTGCCTCCGGTTTATCACTGGTTGTATCAAAGTCTTCCTCACCACAACCAACTAGGACACAATTTACCTCAGGAATTCCAACTAAACGCTCCTAATGCAGATGATGAGGTTGATGAACCTGACAATATATATGACACAAATGAGGATTGAATATTTTTAGACATAGTGTTTCTTTATAATTTTCTCTCTAAATATACCAGAGATTTTTTTATTTTGTAATCTCATTAGACTGAACATTTTCACTCAAAAACTGTTATTTATTGAACTTAGAAAAACATTAATGTTGTAGAATTTTTTCGTGTATCTTGTTTGTTTGTTTGTTTTCCTTTTAAATGTTTGGATAAAATATATGAGCAAAAATTAAAAACTCCGATAAAGCAACACTTTTTTTCTTTGACCCAATTGTATTTGTTATGTTATATAGCCTTTCACATTTTACTTGGAAACCAAGTGCTATAAGTGATGATTTGTATTATTTATTAAGCTATAGACTCAATGTTTTCAAAATAACATTTTTTTTCTATCAGACAATGAGATAACAGTACAATAATCACTATGCAACTCAAAAATATTTCCAACATCATTTAGTTCAATTACTGTTGAAGTCAAACTTTGAACTGAATTTACACATTTGGTAGTTTTTGTCACTTGTATCCCTTGGCTTCTAGGGTCCTTAAATATAAGTCGAAACAAACATTTGGACAAGTGGTAATGTGGTTGGTACTGGTAAAAGGTAGCCATCTTTATTTTACCAACATCATATAATTGGGGGAGAACCACGCCAAGCCAGATCTGAACTCGTGGAAAGCTAGCAGGCTGTGCTATCTTGCTGCAGCAGATGTTGGTGGTGGGACTGACAAATCAAACTTTATGCGTATCGGCTACTTTGCTATTGTGCTAAAGTAAAGTTTGTATCTTGTCTTGTCCATGCCATCGTTGAAGTTATCACCATACATACGAATAATAAAAAAACAATATTGTCAACAGAGAATATCCTTTCTTTGAAAATAAGCAATTCTTTTATGGGTTTCTTCTTCTTCTTCAAAAAATTGAATGTAGTCCATTTTCTTTTCCTAAACATTGAAGAGGTTGTATCTCATCCCTTTATTCAATAAAGAAATATAATATTTCAAGTGACATCTCCTATAGCCTACTGAATAATTTTCTTTGACGCGTTTGTGAACCTAGAACAAGCAAGCCTAAATCTGAGGTAATTTATGAAAAAGCAATCAGTAACACAATCAAGTGGGTGTCATCTCCAGACACAACTGATCGTAAGTCCTCACGTGATAGATTGACGACTCTGTTCTGGTCAGTTGGGATTTTTCCACATGGATCTTTAGTATTGGGTCCAGAATTTTATCCATCGAATAAAATATTATTTATAGTGCCATAGTTCTTAGTTACGGAATCAATGAAACGACAGCAAATTTTAGATAAAGTAGCTAATTTTGACCAAACTACTGTGTGAAGCAAATCCTCGCCGTATATAACGTAAATAGGACTTTATGGTAAGCTTTCACTTAAAGGAGAGTAAGAAAACTTTTCGTAATATACAGAAAACAAACCTGCAACACCTGACTCTAAATGACGCGCCCATACTTGCACGTGTTCCCTGAGCGCCAAACAAACCAAGCGCTTGGAACATGACACGTTTTGTAAGGTTGCTTCGCAAGCGTGGGTTTTCTCCATACTGTTGTATCCATTTTGGTTCTCATGTCCAACTATACAAATGTACTAAGGATATTTCAATGCAATGTTGCTCACTCTACACTTTTGCTTTAAACATTTTTTGGTCCCATTTCTCTTAATAATCAAAAACAACTTTTTAACAAAATTTTTGTCTTTATCTCAGAACCATACAATAGTAAGCAGTCTGTACAGTGTGATAAAAATTTGTTTAACACTGTAGTGTCTTAGTCAATCAAAAACAAGTTGTTACCATATTTTATATTTAAAAAAATCACTTTTAATATTTTAGAAAATAATAATTACTCTATTTTACTCATTGTCGAACATTTTTATTGTAAAAAGTAGAGTAACTCAAAATTGTAGTAGCTTTATGAATAAAAAAATGTATATTAGTGTTCAAACCATATTAATGGATTTTATGTTAACCCTGTAATGATATTGGTTTGGATTAATCTAAATTATGTAAAAAGTCATGGATGAAGGTAATTTTTCTTTAAAGTAATATAGGTAGAGTATCCTATTAAGATTCTTCCATGAAGAAACATGCGCTTCTCAGAAACAATGTGAAAAGGATTTCACCCCTAAAATATATTTTTTATACCATCTTTCTTGTTAACAAAATAACTGCGCCAATTCTTGTAAAAAGGAACAACTTCATNCCATTTCTCTATACCAATAAGAAGCTAGCCTTCACAAAACCTGTCGCCAGGGCTCTTTCTATTGGTTAGTTTTTACATTGTTGACCAGGGGAGAAAAATGCAAGGGGTATGTTTATATACACCATTGTGAGTATGTTGAAGGCATCTTCGGGATCCAAACATCTACACCGAGATCACGCTCACGCACAAGTCGGTCTAACACAGTATAATAAATCACATCAATATCACAAGTGTACAGTGATATAAAATATTTCATTAAAATATGGACAAGTAATTAACAGGTGTAATTTAAATAAACCGTGTGTGAAATAACAGCCATCAACATTTCTCTTTCTTCAATTATATCAATATACCGATTTAATTAGTGCTCGGCCACGGAGCTATAAACATCTGATTAAACGGTATCTTTTCCGTACAGTGATGATAGGCGCTCGATCACGGAGCTTTAGACAACCTGTACATCATCACATCATTATTAAATCAGGGAATTAATCCGTAGTGTTTCAATCGACGCCCAAAGAGGGGTGATTGATTCCATATTATTACGATTGACGCCCAAAAAGAGCGGCGCGATAAATCCATAGACTTACAACCCTTATGGGGGTTTATACATTTTTAACAGGATTTTAAGTTTCTCATTACGACTTTTTTAGTAAATTAATTTTTTTAAACACAACTTATTAAGATCCTGCATAGTCATTTTCTAAGATCCCGCAGTAACAGCAGTTTTATTCTTCGAAATAAGTTCATAAATAAAAGACAAGTTCAAATTATATTAAATGTATTATTTTTTCTATTTATTATGAATATGTTTGTGTAATAAAATATATGTCACTCCAGAATTGTAGGTGGCATTATTATGTAACCTTCTATAAACATGTAGCCTATTTTTTTTTAATGTAACACAAAACTTTAAAATAGAGATGAAGTGTATTTCTACATCATGACGTTGAAAATGCAGCCTAAGATTTTTAGCATAAAATTGAAACCAGCCCCTCTACCCCTCCCTCCAATAATCTACATAAGTCGGCGCCTATGCTTTCTTACTGTCTTACATTAACAGAATAATACTGTACAGTACATGTAGGCGTACAATGTACTATGTATAGTACTAATCATTAATACGTCCGTTAGAATTAAAATTTTTTTTTGTGGAGAGCCTATTTTATTTCCTTACAACGAAAAAGATGGTATAATATGCGTACTTGCACGAGTTATTATTAGTTACACCATAGTGCACAAAACAGAAAAATTGAAACTATTTTAAGTAGAGGGATTACTGTACTTGTGTTATTAGACAAAGGAACTCTTTTAAAGATGGTTAATTTAACTAATGAAAAATCCCTGCAGGGGTAAACTCACTTTTATTGTTAATTTCAAAATAAATAACAATAATTTAACAAAATAGGTATTGAATAAAAACAGAACTTAAAATGTTGAGTGTAGGGAAGTCTGGCCTAAAATGACATACTGAAAATGTAAGTAGCCTGTGTATGAATCTAGTGACTTTTAAATGAATGATTTTATCTTTATTGTAACCATTGAAACGTTTATAAAGTATAAATCTAGTGACTTTTAAATGAATGATTTTATCTTTATTGTAACCATTGAAATGTTTATAAACTATCACCATGGTGTGAATAAAATTTCATTTAAAAATAATTAAAATAAACTATTTTTGCATTATACCATTTTAGGCTAAGGGCCTGGGTAAAATGACGTACCTCGTTCATATTCTTTAAAATGTTAATTTTATGCAAAGATTGTAAAAATTAAACTCATTTTTTATTATATTAACAATTAATTCTTTACGCTTCTATCTATCACTATAAGGTATTCTATCTACAAAATAAAAACAACCGTTTCAATTTTTTTAGGCACCTGTAGGCATTGGTTGATTTATAAACAGAAAAAGTAAAAGAATATTCTTGTTTTAACATATCAAAATTAAATATAAATTTATTACAAGATGAAAATTGTACCGTTTTTATTAGTCTCTAAGTTCACAAATAAATTGTTTAGTTCTCCTAGGAACTTCAGCACACGCAGCGTGACAGCAATTTTGATATTGAAGGCATCTCAACCATAATATAATATTCATAGTATTCTGTATAGTGAAAAACAACACCTTGACAAGTGAATCAAACTAGGGACCTTTGACTTAGTACACTAACAACTAAGCCATCCAGTAGTCGTACCGTCATCAGGGTCAGTCATCCCTCATATTTTAAGACAGAATCTGTGATGGACGTGCGTAAATCATCAGCTACATATGAGGGACATGATTAAGATCACGCTCTATTAGATAACGCAGCCACCTTCGACTCGGGAGGGCGTTATGCTACCTTAGTACATAGTACATAGTACGGTGACAGTTGTTATGGTACGAATGCGCATATAATGATGGATTAAATAGCCAAACTATTATATTTATAAGTTACGGTTATAGCCATGTTCAGTGGTTGGTGGAATGGCGTACTAAGACAAAGGTCCCGTGTTCGATTCTCGTGTCCAGGTGTCATATTTCACTTCACAAAATATTATGTTTAGATGCGGCTGTATCCGTAACTGAGTAAACTAGCAACTGCAAAGAGATGGACAGACTGGGCGAGTGACTAAAATATAAAATAGAACACATTGTTTGTAATGAGAGGTGGCCAGACTGGAGCGTGCAAGCGACTGAGCGCGCACGGTTGAAAGATAGAACTGGTTTTATTTTTCAAGCGCGCGTGCACAGCACGGTACAGACTGGTTTACAGGCGCTAGGCAATATTATTGTATGTTGGTTCATTGAGTGCTAGGAACACTTTTCATTTTGACATTTTTATTACTATTGATAGGTTTAGACACAAGGAAATTAAATTAATTTCTGCCTTTCACTCTCTTGGATTACTTAATTCTAGTTTATATTTATTTTCTCTAATATTATTTTTCTACATTGGTTTTTCTCAGACCTGAAGATGGTGTTTTTGCGCCGAAACATGTAGTCAAGTCAACCAGCCTATCGGCGTTCGTGGTTTAAGGCGTGGGATCAAATTACAGCTAAGGAACGTTTATACTATTCGATTTTATATATATGCATTTAATAATCCCTCCAATCTACTGTGTTTTCGCCTCTTT
Organism: Timema californicum; assembly: GCA_902141385.1. Lineage (NCBI taxonomy): Eukaryota > Metazoa > Arthropoda > Insecta > Phasmatodea > Timematidae > Timema > Timema californicum. The sequence goes on from CABFOW010004434.1 coordinate 32,790, forward strand.
TTCCAAATTGGAGCTTTATGACTATCTTTTCTAACCTAAGTTATTCAAATTATGGCTGACATAATTCTGTTCCCCTGTTTACCTTCCTCTGGTTTATGACTTTTAACTTCTACTCGGAGACAGCAAGTTAATTTCTAAACATTTTTTCGACCTTTAACCTTTAAATTTATACTAGACAATTCATTGTAATACATCCTGTCTTAATTTTAATGTGTTTTTTACCTTTAACCTTAAATTATATTAGTTATTCATTGTAAAACAGCCTGTCTTAATTTTAATGTGTTTCATGTATTTTTTATTCCTTTTATCTTTGACTTTATTGTGTCAGTTAAATTTCATTAATTTTTAATGTTCATCAAAATTTTTCGGATTATTCTGACAATCCTATGTATTATCCATGTACCAATTTAATTTCTCCTTATGTTCTTTGTTTAACCATTATTCTTATTTAGACTCCTTATTGCCTCTATTTAATCTAAATGTCGTTAAAGGTCATTCAAGTATTAACCACTTATTAATAGCATTTTTTAGTGAATAAATATTTCCTGTTGTCTTCGTCAATTCTCATCTTCATTTTTTATCTTCAACTTACTTTTTTTAAATTATATTTTTCCTTTTAATAGTTCTTGATTTAAGATTGTCAATATATCTGTTTGGTATTGAGCGTTCCTTTGAGAATATTTTTAATACATTACTTGTCAAGAACCATCCTCAGTTCACTGAGCCAAGATTCAAACCTTTGCCTCCTTGTCAACAACTATCGAGAGTTATTTGCTAATCACGTGCTCGCTCGCACGCTTGTCAGTCTGGCCGAACCCCCAAGGAGATGGCCAGACTGAGCGAGCGACTAAAATATATAATAGAACACATTGGTTGTAATAAGAGGTGGCCAGACTGGAGCAAGCTTCTGAGTGCGCACCTTGACCCGGTACAGTCTAGTTTACAGGCGCTAAGCAATATTATTGTATGTTGGTTCATTTATTGTTAGGAAAATTTATAATTTTGACATTTTTATTACTATCGATAGTTTTGGCAAATTTGCTACTAACGGCCTAATTTAATTGGCAAGATCATAAACCATATATGTATGTGTGTGTGTAAAACTGATATGTTAAAATACCTCAACATTATAATGAAAGTAGGCCTTTACAAATAAGAATCACCATTAGCGTGGAGAGAGGATGAGAAAACCACAACAATAAATCACTTGTCAAAAACCACCCTCAGTTCACTGAGTCAAGATTCAAACCTTTGACTGCTTGTCAACAACTATCGAGAGCTATTTGCTAATCACGCGCTCACACGCTCGCCAGTTTGGCCACCCAGTCGCTCACGCGCTCGGTCGCACGCTTGTCAGTCTGGCCGAACCCTAACAAGGATATCTATCTCACAACGGTTTGCGGGGGGAAGGGATGAGTACGCAAATAAAAACGATTAGTGAACCGGGAAATGAGAAACTCGGTACTTCAGAAGTTAATATAAAGTGAAACCAATCAAGGATTACTGTGTATTGGCGCCCATTATTAACAGGAGAGTCAAAACAATTTATAACAAGGATAAGCTTACTTATATTTGTATAATAAAAAATTGTTTACATAGCAACTACCAAGACAAAAGAGAATACACAATGGTTTCAGCTTTCACCACGAGATCAGACTACTGTCCAGTCCTAGCGAAAAACCTAGTACCAGCCCTGCCATGCCAATCTCCCTTGGATTACTTAAAGTAGCCCCATGGCTTCTTTGGTGCTGACTGACAGCTTTAAAAAGATACCAGACCAAATTATGTATCCCTGCGCCGAACCAGATGATCTGCAAAAACATGTGTTTAGCAGCTGTCACTTCTGACAGTCAAAATGTAGTTATATACCTAAATGTTGACTAGTCATAAGTCAGCTGTGAGCTCTTAGTCAGCACCAAAGAAGCCGTGGGGCTACTGTAGGAGAAACCTCCTCGCCTGGGACCGGATAGAAGAGGAGTTGGCTCCTTTTTGTGATCGCCCATCACGAGGAAGTCAGAAGCCCAGCCTTCGAACAGCCCGTCTCAACGTCTCTCTTCGCCTTTTATACACCGAGGACCTCATCCTCCTCTGACCTCGCCTTCTGATACCCCAGCCTTCTCAAGACCAGACTGCCCGGAGTTGCCGAGCGGGAACCTCGTGGAGGTGCCCTGACTGCTATCCCCGCTTTGCGGGTACGCACTACCAACCGCTTAGTGTGTGTCGGGAAGAGGGGGGGGGGGAAGTCCCCCTACTCCCACACATATAAACCGTCGAGGTCTTAGCTATGCTGGACCCCATCCGTCACATTGCCCAGGGGCCACCACGTGGAGACACCCCGACAGGAATTTTAGAGATTTTTCAGTACCGGCAGGTGGCAAAGACAATCTAGTGCTCGTTTATATGAAACGTGCGTGGGCCCAGAGCGCATCCCGGCCGCCTGTTCGGCTGTTGCCTTACGCCTCAGTGCCGTGATCCCCAGAAATAGATAGACAGTAAAAATTATGCTGTCACTTACAGTAGCCCCATGGCTTCTTTGGTGCTGATTGACAGCTCACAGCTGACTTCTGACAGTCAACATTTAGGTATATACCTAAAATTTTGACTGTCAGAAGTAACAGCTGCTAAACACATGTTTTTGCAGATTATATGGTTCGGCGTAGGGATACATAATTTGGTCTGGTAACTTTTTAAAGCCGCCAGCTCTCAGCTGTGAGCTGTCAGTCAGCACCTAAGAAGCCATGGGGCTACTGAAGATTAATATGCTCGGCCAAATAACCTTCAATACATTTTAGTTCATGTTTACTATAATACGCCGCTATCATGTTTTTCAATATGGCACATAATAACTTATTCAATAATCAGGGAGATTCCATGTCTCAAAGTGACATTCCTTGATTGCATTACTGTATTCGATGTTTGTATCACAAAGTAAACTATTTTATCCATTATAAAACTATTTTGCGTGACAATTTTTTTATTGACAAATGAGGCTACTATAAAATTCAATTATGACTTCGAACAAAATGTCAAATATGTTTCATTAATATATATATTAATAAATTCTATCATTTTTCAAGCGAATGTATTTTGCCTTAACTTCCAATCACACTAATTAAATATTTATTCCAGAAAAGAATTTACAGATTGATTTGTCGTCAGCAATTTATAAATATCCCCATCGGTGATTGCATAGTCAAACTTTAAGACGTCACTTTTGCTATAGAATAATTAGTGATGGGTAGGGAGATCAAAGGTCAAATCCCAGTCGGGTATACTATGGATGGTTATTACTAAATGGTTTTCCACTTTATGAACACACAAATGTTAGTGCACTTTAACTAATTATAGTTAGTATAAAATACTTCACCTTTAGGCTATGGGTAGTACATTTATCTTATATTTTAGATGGGTACAAATAGTGATGGCCAAAATTTGGGGGGGCATACATTAAAGAAAAGGTATTAGTTTTGTACTTTTTATCGATTAGGAATTCTAGATATAATTTACTATATATAGCTGTAAACTTTTTGAATATTAAATCTTAGGTCTGGTCTTAAAGTTTAACCTACTTATTCGATAGATTTTCAGTGCTGTATATTTTAGTTCTATTTTGAGTTTTTATTAAAATAGATTGTGGCCTTAGGGCGTGGGGTCACACCACGGGTGCAGTGTACCAATGCGCCTTCTTGTGAGGTACAAAGGAGTTTCAATTGAGGCGTAGAATGATAATATATTTAAATAATAAATTATGAAACTTCTCCGATATGGGAATATTATGATTTTTACTAAAACATTTAATAATGTCTACTGGGCTAAGTATCCTGATTTCAATTCCCGGCATCGGCAAAATAAGGGTTTACCCTTTCACAGTGATGAATTAACGGCCAAGGGTTATATGTTGTGTCTGTTCTTGTTTTAAGATAGTTAATAAGTCGTGTGCTGATATAATCAGTAGGTTCAAAAAGGGTACGCTACAAACCTCAGATAAATAAAATGTAAGTGAATTAATAATTTGCTTTGATAAATGAAGTAACCAAAACGATTGCACCATTTGCATCTGAATGTTAGCACAGTAGGGGTTTCCCAGTAATAAGGACAGTAATTAAAACTACAGAAACCGACTGGTAGTTGAAAATGGACATTCCATAAAACTCACAAAAACTTAGAGCGCACATTTTCCTCCTCCTTCCAAACCGATCTTGATGGGCGTGCGCTGCTCAGGCCGGCCCTAACGTCTCAAAAACACAATTCAATACGTTTACATTCATTACCGTTTCCAGCCTGTGGCCTGGGTCAGTGTTTTATTCAAGTCATATATTTCCTACTACCGGCTTGCTAGGCCTGTAGTAGCTGCATATGCTTTATAGTTTAACTTAAGACTAGGACAGGCACAACATCCAGTCCCCGGCTGTTAATTCAGCCCTGTGGAAGGGTAAACCCATATTTCAACAATGATAAAAAAAAATCGGGCTTGCCCCTCACCACCTACCCCTTAGCTCAGTAAACAGACACGCAACCGACTGAGCTAAAGTGTCGGATAACACTGAATCATAAAATATCTAAAGATGATGTGCTGTGACTACACTATTTTTATATGCAGATTTTATCATGCTGCACGTGACTCTGTTCCTATTAATAAAAAATATGAACATTTTGTGATCTTTTTTTTTTACAATTATTGTCAATTTATTTCGTTTTTAGATTATAAAAACAAGAAAACAAATTGTGTGACAAATAGATACACTTAAACTTGCCAGGAAATGTTTTTGGACAGCATACTAATATTCATTCATTGATTAGAACATACATGTTTTGACGTCGATTTTTGGGGTTCATGGTGGGCTCCAAGCCCACGAAGTACAATAAACCCTGTATCAACTATATCTATTGAGACTCGATTGTAATTCCTTTTATCTTAGTATCAATAAAAGCTAGTGAATGACCTTTCAAAGTTTTATCATGGCGTGCTTGCTTGGGTCTGCTCATTAGCAATTAATGCAACCTGGTTACCTCAATACACTCGTGGAGGTCTATTCCTTGAACAGTAGTTCAGAAACCATCATCAAACACATCCGTTGTTTTCTATACGAGTGTTGTAAATATATTTCTGATAGAACTTTTACACATTTGTTTGAATTGTAGTTTAAACAAAACTTTCAAAACGTTAATACAAAAGCTTCTCATAAACAAAAACCACTTATTTATACTAGTTATATGAATGCTATACAATTAAAAAAATATATATATCGCTATACTCATGAATATATATTTATTTTAAGTGTAGATCCCTTATTATGTTTTGTATAGGGACTTGCATTGAAATTTAATTTTTGGTTTACATATTTTTTTCAGTACTTTGAGATATCCTAATATTTTATTTACACGATAGGGAATAGGATTAGTAAGTAAAACGTTGAATATTTAAAACTAATAAAATATTATGGAAATCATTTCTTTATAAAGATCGCTTCATAAATAATTGTATTGTATGTAATGATATGCGTCTGAATAACCTTTTGGTTTACGTGCTACTTGTAATGAAGAATATAAGAACAGATTATGAGAAGGTTGGAGTTTAAGAGAAGAGGACGGGGCGGATTCTCAGATAAAATGTATCTTGGACAGAACATGGTCCCTAAGCTCAGTGTTACCGAGTGTTGTTAAAAAACACCCTTATAAATCAAATGAGTGTGACACTGAGACTGCTTTTGTTCGTCTTCGCGACTTACGTGTTATGTCTTCATGGTGCGCGCACCCAGTCCTATTCCGGCTCAGAGGAACTGCCCCAGATTACCATGGGTGAGTACAACAAACAGTTATATCAACACGCCATTTCAAAACTCCCATTATAGTAGGATGAATAGCGCCAATAATGGAATTTAAAGAATATAATTATCTCACTTAGGGCCAGTCTTATGACTACCGCATAAATATTGCTATCGGGAGGTTAAAGTTAGCTACCAGTTAAAGGTTATCAACCACTTTAATATTTTACGCGTATTATGAACTGCATTTATCTGCTGGATGGCTATCTGTAGGATAATATATTTTTATGCAGAAAATGCTAGGTTGATGCGGTTTTTACTGGTTACGCGCATGCGTACAGTAGCCCCATCGCTTCTTTGGTGCTTACTGACAGCTATCAGCTAACAGCTGACAGCTTTGTAAAGTTACCAGACCAAATTATGTATCCCTACGCCGAACCAAATGATCTGCAAAAACATGTGTTTAAAAGCTGTCACTTCTGACAGTTAAAATTTAGGTATATGCCCAAATGTTTACTGTCAGAAGTCAGCTGTGACCTGTCAGTCAGCACCAAAGAAGCCATGGGGCTACTGTATAAGCCCTAATGCTATCGCTACAATCTAGCGAGTGGCGACAACGCTCAGCATTTGTTAAATAATGGCGACTAAACGAGTGCGAGGAAACAGATGGCGTGACGTGGGTGCAGAAGCTAAGTTGTCTTGCAAGTACTAATTTCGGGGTCTGCCAAAATGTGGTCGATAATTTGGTACAACGTTTACAAAATTTGATTGATTGTGCTCACATTTAAATAATTTGTTCTTATATAACTATAGCTCTACAAATAGCTTATCTGTTTATATAAAGGTGTGAATTAAATGTTCTAACTTTATATAGTTAGAGCCTGAGCCTTTGCTTAATAAATACGCAAACCAAGATTTTAACCTAAAAACAGATTCTGATAGGTGAAAATTCATGAAAAACAATGCGTCACTATGGCGACGCAAATTTTACCGCTACTGCCTAGAAAGTGACTACAGTGCTCAACATTTGTTAAATAATGGCGGAAAAACGAGTGCGAGTTAACAAATGGCGTGACGTGGATGCGGAAGTTAAGATGTCTTGAAATAACTAATTTATGTGTCTGCCAAAATGTGGTCAATAATTGGGTACAACGTTTACAAAATTAAGTTTATTGTACTCACATTTTTATAATTTGTTCTTATATAAATACAACTCTACAGATAGCTTGTTAGTTTATATAAGAGTGTGAATTAAATGCTCTAACTTTATATAGTTAGAGCTTGGGTCTGTTTTTACTAAACACGTGAACCAAGATTTTAACATAAAAACAGATTCTGATAGGCGAAACCTCATGAAACATCCAGATAAAAATGTTATGGATACATACATTTTAACTTTACTTTTACTTACATTTTATTTTTAACTTATCTACTAGATAGAAATATTTATCTGCCAGATTAATATTTATCCAGGAGTCACAAGACCAGCCCTTAAGGGGAGAGGGGAGGAGGATTAATAGCACTAGTACTGGCTATTAGCAAATTAATCTCACTTAAGGGAATAGGAGGTGCAGGGTGAATATTGCCTATACTAACAATGATCAACTATTAGTATGAGGAAACAGATTGAGAACTCTAGTTAGCAGTTAATTGAACTATTTAATATTATTATTAGTAAGTGTTCTATCTTACGACAGGTTCATCCCCTTTGTCAGTGAACTTAGACCACCAATGTACCCTGTCCTCTGCCTCTTCCTTCAGCTCTCAGAATTTTTTTCCCTTCCAGTCATTCTATATTTGAATCTTCCTTTTTTTCATAAGCTTCTATTTAACATAAGGGAACAAAATATAAGAATGCCATTTATGGAAACGTCCCTAGCGTTACACGGCAAGAGATCATAATCAATTCAGTTTAACAAAAACTCACAATTCAGTCTGTCATGGATAAACTCCAGCCTCCCTTATAAAACTAGCACACATCTAACCAGTGGCATCAGTAAGCCTGTTCTCTCCCTAAAAATGTTCGGAGTCAAAACTTGTCACTTTTAATCTCCACAATCTTTAGTTTTGGCTTTTACAACCTCAAGGTTGTAAGGTATTTCGATAGTAATTATATTATACTCCAGATATACATTAATTTATAGACTACATAACTACTTTACTATAATTTGTGTTTGCTTCAGGGATTGTATTGATTGAGATAAAAAATTATATACTAATTTTAAGATACTCATATTTATTTAGAGATACTCACCCCTAAAAGCTATTGTTCTATCGATCCCTCTGAACCTAACTCTTTTCCCATGGTTCCAGCTGTTGTTGTGGACACGATATTTGTGTCCATGTCTAGCAAACATATGTCAATGTCCGTCCAGAACTACCTGTTACTCGCCAAGAGAAACCATCTGAAACATGTTGACCTGCAAGTGCTGTCTTACTCCACGACAGATGCTGACATTGACAAAGGTTAGCGCACGGCACACATAGTTTAACAGGCGGACCACTATAGAGTTGTTTACTTAGATACAGTATAACACTTGCATTTAGGCCCTTCTTGTAACAAACATGTCAACAGAACAAAATGATATATTGGATAAGTGTAGCCACTGAGATAGATGGTTTACTTGGTCATTTGGCTGGTTGGGCCACTTTGTAAGTTGGCCTGTTAGGTCTGTCGATACAGCTGATGGGTAAGTTGTATCACTCGATCCTTTACTCCATTAGGTCAGTTGTATCACATTATCCTTTACTCCATTAGGTCAGTTGTATCACTCGATCGTTTGAGCTAGTTATAAGAACATGTTATGGATAACCATACTTACAATTAGGTCATTTATTTAATCTTCAAGTGGAGGAGACAAAAATGGGTCATCCTAGTTTATTCTTGGTCAAGTTAGATTTTGTATACAGTTTTGTTAAATTAGATTGAAGCTAGTTCACTTTAGATGTTAAGTAAGGTATGACTTAAATGCCAAATGACCATTCATTCTATCTGGTTAGAAGATTCCTGAATTTACTTATTTAAGCGACACGTTATTATTTGTTGTGTTGGCAGACGTGACGGCAGTGGTGAGTGTGTCTCCTTGTTCCGGCGCATGGAAGCTCCACCAGTCCTTACAAGATCATGCCGTGCTGCATCTTGCCGTCACGGGTACGTCAGAACCTAACTTAAAAGTAACAGATACTCATAATATACACAGTGATTCTAGTAGCGTGTTGCCTTTAGATACGCCACTATAACAAAGATATATTATTCCTGTTCCAATACTAAATTAAAGCCTAAAGAAGGGGGAAACGAATTATCAAGTTAAAAATGTGTCTACTTATAAAACTGATGCCATGTAATCACAAACCGTTGATTCCCACAAAATTCTAGCTTGGGAAAAATCCCTATGGTGGAAAATTGCCCACCATATTGAATTTTTGTATTTTCAGGTAAAGTGGCTGAACAAAAAGTGACAGAAATATACTTTTTGCACACAGACACTCATTACACCATTGATAACGTAATTTAGAGTCAGGTATAGCAGAATTGCTATCTGTAGATTATAATCAGTTTTTCGCTAGTGGCTTGGAAGTTCGAATTGTCACGCATGTTTATTAAAATGTTTGCAATTTTTGTGTTGAGTACAAAACAATGGAATGTAAATTTTGCGTTATTTAAAAAAAAACACTTAAAGAAAGCGATAAATCTGTTGAGGTGAAAGCTGTTTTAGAAAATTTATAGAGTATTAGTGTACTACTAAAGAATGCAAATCATGAACTGCTATTAGGGAAAGGATCAGCCAATCTGCATAAGAATAAGTAGACGGGATTACACTATGGGTGAAAAACACTTCGCGTGCAGAAATCCCAGCCACTTTCTTAGAAAAGTAGATTCATGTTTTAATTTTAAGATTAAGTGTTTGTTTATTGAGGAACCCGTGATAAGAAGCATCCAAATTGCAAGCCAGTAGTCAAAGAGGCAACGACCTGAGAATTAAATAAGAACGTAGTTGTGTTATGTGCAAAAAGATTCGATGATATGTACAATTTGTTCTTTTGTGAATGAGTGCAGTAATAAATCTGGCTGCTGTAGAGGAACAATATCACCGCGAACATTATTCTACATTCAGTAGGCTTGTATCTGTACTTTGAAGTATTATAGGAGTGGTAAACAAAACTAACGCACTAGATGCAGCTAAATTTGAAAGATTCGCAAAATTGTGCGATTATCTAGAAAGCCATGAGGACTGTTAGCCCTATTTGAATGATATATTAGAAAACATAAACGACACTTCATCATATGAGAAATGCTTCATGGGAAACAACTGAAAAAATAATAACTAGCAGATCATTACAGAGATGCAGTTGTGTTTTGTCCCTCAAGGGGGAAACGCGACATGGTGATTGGTTTCTGCGGTCCGGCCTCACGTATTTTGAATGATAAGTGATATGAGGACCATCTCAAAAGCCAAAGGGATGAAAGAAAGTCAATTGTTGAGGCAGTTACAATTATTATCACAGAGGACTTATGCTCACTCCGTGCTGGTACGATTGTGACACATGTCCAACCAAGCACTGCGGCTTTAGCTGAGAAAAGCTGCAAATTGATCCTAAAAAGCTGCATAACTTTCTTTGTGAAATAATGAGGTCGAAACCAGCGAAATAATGAACTCCCAGTAAACGATTGCCAATTCGAAAACTCGTATTTCGTACCTTGATTGTTATACTTGCCAGTATCGGTGTCAGTGCAGGATACACGAGGCTACATGGATATTATGAAGAATGAGTTGTTACTGTATTTGTGCTAGCAAGTGTGGAATAAAGTGTGTTTGTGTAATTTATTTCCGATAAAACAAACCACAATACCCACACAATGGATGGGAATGGCACCTTTCACTCTATGCTCCCATTTTAAATGCATAACCCCAGCAAGACAAGTACATTCTGCAGCTGCAGTTCTTCAACCAATATTATGTCCGACGACTAATGAAGTAGGAGACTTTATAACATTGAAGGTAATGACATATGAATTTAAAAATAAACGTTAACTTAGCTCTATTACATTGAAGGACGTTTCTTCAGTGCAAATCGAGACAGGGCATTCGACAACAGCCCCCCAACCTTGACCGGCTGTGAAAGAGGACCTTTATTCAGTGCTAAACTGTAACCTGCATGTGGTGCTTTCATGGAGGCATCAATGAAGACTGATCCAAGGTTCTATTTAACTTCAGTGGTACTTATGCCATTCACAAACTTGAGTCTTACTAATCTGTCGACAATATATACTTGTCTTCACTATGCTGCTTAAAATTGTAAAAAACAAAGCGATAGTGTATATGTGGCTACTTTTGACCAACTATTATACAATAAAGCTTTAGATATTGTGTCTTATGCATACAAGGACAGTCCTCTTAACCATGTTGTGATTGACCTAAAGGGTTTCCCCCTTTTAATATATTATTTGGGAGATATATCATGGCAAGCAGTGGAATTGTAAAGCTATGAGAACAAGTATATGTAAAAAAAAACAGTACAGCATTTGATTACAGGGTATGCCAATTCCAGGGTCGTATGAGCCCATTCACTAACACAGCTAGCTATTGCTACAATTCTCAACTCTTAGAAGAACATATTATTAGTTCAAGAGAAACTGAATACGTAAAGCAACAATTTGAACATCTACTGTAAAATAATAACTCAATCTAAAGGGCGGTGAACTCTCCTTCAGTGGTTTCAATCATATCTCTACTGGAAAAAAGACTAAAAAGAGGAATTGATAAAGAGTTTCCCTGCAATGCCACGGATTCAATATTTTAACAAGTTCAAATAATGTGCATTTTTACACGCTCAGAGCGAACTGGTAATTGGTACGTGCACCTGTATGCAGCACAATGTATGCTACCACACTTGCACACGGCTGGTCATATTCAATACGTCAAATTAGGCCATGTGTACCTTCAAAACAAGATGGAATTGGAAGAAAAAATATAACCAGGGAGATTTGAGAAATTTGTCAATGAAGGGATTTTTTTTACAGTACGTATAAAAAACAAAATTTGGGGTGGAAATTGGAGCAATATGGTCATAGAACAAGTACCAATAAAATCACTGAAGGTCCAAAAAGGATTAACTCATGGGTGTAGTGTGAAAGCTACCTCCTTCTCTCGCTGGGTGTAGTTAATTGCCTGCATTTATGGAAGTGACTGAAGCAATGTAATCATTTAGTGGCATTGTTCCTATCGATTATGATTAGAACGTGGAGTTGCGAGATTGTCGCCAGCGTCTTGATACTGCAGATGGAGAGGTATTCGTGAAATGACTAAGGCAGCACTCTCAATTTGAGAGACCTCCCAGAATCCTGGTTTCATTGAGCAATATTGTTATAGGAGACTCATATGTTAACTTTGTTGTGGTTATAAAGTCAGGTAAAATCTTAATGAAATTTACTCTAGGAAAGTATTTCACACAGGTCCACTTTCACTGTAAAAACAAAGAAAAAAACCTGAACATCATAACTGTAAAGATAGATGGACAATGTGTGGTAGTAAATCTCAATCAGATTTTCAAACTATCATTTGTGTTGTACGAACGGAAGAGGAATTAAAGTTATGTCTAAAATATAAGCTTACTAACTATCCCCATGACCTTTTCAATGACCTGATTATTCAAAAGGGCACAATGTCTTCTCCTTTGGTGTGTTGGAAAATGTTTGTGCTTTGAGTAAAGTTTGCCACAGTGCCCAATATATGTTTTAGGTGGTTGTGATTTGCTTCACTAAGTCTTTAGGCCAAACATGGCTTTTTCTCCCAAATTTGCAGGCGCTATGTTACTTTTGTAATCAATAACTATGGCACAATTAGTAATATTGTGTTTGATGGATACAATTTTTGGGATGTTACTAAATAAATTGCACACTGGAGGTGGGAAAAAACATATCAGCAGAGATGGTTGTGATTTCTACCACCAACCACTTCGTAACACGCATTTATTTCAAATTCACTAAACAAGTCGAGGTGCATGAATCTTCTCACTGCTGAGCTAAAATCTCTTCCAAACTCCCGCCTAAGCGGACACCACGATTGTGAGCACAGCCATACATATAACATGAAAGGGCTTGCAATCAATTGTTGTTGGAGAAAACATAGACTTAATCATGTTTCTTACTGCTCTTTCAGATAAGAACTCAGACGCTTTCTTGTTCCAGGCGTGTTCATAAACACGCCAAAGCAAATTGTCAGTAGTCAAAACCTTCATTAAGCTCTAGGAGATGTCAATGAAAATATTTTATTTCTTCATGCATTAACGGGATGTGAAACGACCTCTTTAATGTTTAGGTAAGGAAAATAGACTGCTTTCAATCTTTTGATGAAGGGGGAGAAGCTGAGAGAAGAATTGCTGGTTTTAACTATGTATCATGTCCTCTATATAAAATGACATCTACAATCAAGTATTCTTCAAGACTTCAAAGCAAGAGAATTAGAATTAATCTATTCCATTAAAATGTAGCAGATATTGACTCACCCTGGATGGATGTTGCCGGATACAAACACCATGCACTGGCGAGCCGTTCCGGAGCGCCGGCATGGCAACGTCGTGTTCGTTGAACACAATTGGTTGGAAAAGAACGACGTCTTCATGAACTCGACGCTCATTCAGTGGACTTTCCTTGCAACTCTCCCCCCCTTTTTTTTCTTCTTCTCCTTAGATTTCCTGGTGGAATTGTTTTGACGAAGTTTCGTAGCTATGTATAACGAATCGCCCGGGACTCCCTTTAATGGAATTTCATTGTAATAAATTGAAGGAAGAAATTCTACATCAATTTTCAGCGGCATAAAATACTGGTGGTTACGATGTGTCAGGCGTAGTACTCAACATCACCACGCAGAGGAAGACTATTCTGTATCCATGAGTATTATGCCAAATGTTTGACGTAGATTGCTATGTCCCTCAGACATGGGCTGTTGTGTGATATTGTTAATATTATTTCTACGTCCATTAGACATGTTGTCTTTAGTCAGAGTGACTAACTTTACTTTGTATGTCCATCAGACATAACTTGTTTTACTAGAATGTTTTCTTTAGTCAGAATGACTAATATTATTTCTACATCCATCAGACATATTGTTTTGGTCAGAGTGACTAACTTTACGTTGCATGTCCTTCAGACATAGTTTGTTGTATTTGAATGTTTTCTTTAGTCAGAGTGACTATGTTTTTTATGTCCATCATACATGTTTTCTTTGTCTGAGAGACTAACATTATGTCCCATGTCCCTCAGACATGGTTTATTTTGTCAGATAATCTGGCTAATATCTTCCCTATGCCCATCAGACATAGTTTAAGTACGAGGGCTGTATGCTCTATTTATGTGTAGGTCTAAGTGTTCAAGTTAACCCTAACTCATACATTAATTTTTCTTTTCTGAGTCCTTAAGACATGATAATATTTAATGACGCCCTAAACGGCATGTTCACTTTTCTAATTTCCGTATGGCTACAAGCAGGTAATCTAACACGTTTGTCCGGGACCTAGTTAGGTCACTGACTGTATGCAGTCTTGTTTACACCTTTTGTGTAACTATTTGCAGTGTGCAACTTGCGGGAACACTGCAAGTTTGAAGTAGTGGCCCGCGTGGGTAGTACTTTCTTCCGGCCCCTTTTGGCGACTCTCCTTGAGGTTTAAAACAAGTGAGCTAGCTTGAAAAGTGTTCGTTTTAGTAACTCCAAAAATATAGGATCTTTAGCTATGCAATCATTGTTACTATTTCTCATGTTTAGATCTTACTGATTTTAGTCCAGTGTTAGCCCGGCTATATTGTATTGAATGTATTCTCTGAGCCCAACTCCCCCTTTTTACCGTAGTCATGTGGTGTTAAGACACTTCATCGATCGAGCTAGAACTAGTATCCGTGTTTCTGGGCTTATCAAAGCAAACTACCACATGTTCCATCTAACCTTCGTGGTTTCCTTTTACTTTATATCAATACCCGGTTGTCCGGTCGAATATTTTTTACATTTATAACAGAACATGATTATCGTCAAGCCTCCAGTGTATGATCTTGTTTACCATTTGTAAACCTATTTTTTATATAATAAATTTATTTCCGTTGCTTATACAATTTTGTGATATTTACCATCCATATCCTTCATCATGTATAGATCAACTATGTACTAGTAATTGTTTCCTTCTCTACATATTAAGGAGAGGTAAACAATTAAACTAAATGGCATCTCTTGCAGACAATATTGCTTAGGCAGGAGAACATTTTACTATTCGAATGTACGGTAAAAAAAAGTTTTCGATGGCCTGGACATATCACGATACGGACTTTACGTTAGCACGATTGCAAAGCAACAAGTTTGATCCCTCGGTTCTGTCCCCATCATCTGCAATAGTAAGACAGCACAACCTGCGATCTTTCTACTAGGTTCAGACAAGGCTTGGTGTGCCCCTTACCCCAACTAAATGGAGATGGGTGGTTAAAGAAGGATAGCTTTCAGCAGGTTTGGAACTTCATAAAAATCGTCACAGGCCGTTTTGTTGTAGGTATAAGGAATGGCGCCTGCGACTGAAAATGAAGGTTTGCGATTCCGACAGCACTTCGGCTTGATTTCATTGGGGGAAGTACGCGTGTTGACAGGAACTGGACATGTCTACAATATACTACGTGGTTAAGAAATAAAAATAAAAAAAATAATTTGTTTTTTGATAAAATCTTGGGACAGGCCAGATATAATCTTGAGGCGTGCCGGATGTGGCCCGCGGGCTGTAGTTTGGAGAACCCTGTTTTAAAGTGATAAGATTATAGGTCAAATTAATTTTAAAACGAACCCTTCTGTAACAATACAAGCCTTGTATTGTACAATGACTCCCCACCTAACCTAACATCACCAAGTAAATTGCCAAGAGACGTACTACCCACCCCCAGAAATTACCTTCAAATTAAATCTATAATAGTATTATTCACTATTATAGCCCTATCCAGCGCCAACCAGTATTCAAAGCAAACATTCAAAATCCATTATAAACAGTGAAATTAAGTAACTGTTCAAACGTACCTTCGTCCAGATTCCTTGGCTACGCCGCTTGCGAGTCAAACGCACTACTAAACAAGAGTTGGACAACAACATCTGGAAGGACGGATCGACGGTCTACTCCACCCGATCATTGAAAATAAACTAGCCGATGTTTACTAGACCTCCCTCTGCCAAACTAACTGAACCTGGTTTGCCGTCTGGCGGAGGGATATGAAGATGCCACGCCGAACTTCCATGCCTTCACATTGGTAGAGAAATCAGAATACGGCCGGGCTACTACGAAGCGTCCAATCAGCGGCTGGGAAAACCTACCAAGTGTGTCAGAATGACGTAATAAACTATTTGGGTGTAACTGAGTTGAAAGTGTAAACCCCTCCCCCTTGTATCCGTGTTCTAGGCTCATTATATAATAGGTTGGTAAATTGTATACATTGTACTCATTCTCGATTAGCCATAGCTACGCATCAGTCAGTGGTAGGGAGCAGGATGCAGGCTTGTTATAAAAATGCAACGTAAATATTGTACACATTCTCTTTTAGCCATAGCTATGCATCAGTCAGGTGTAGGGAGCAGTGTGCAGGCTTGTTGTAAAAATGCTACGTAAAAATAGTACTCATTCTCGATTAGCCATAGCTACGCATCAGTCATGTGTAGGGGGCTGGATGCGTGCTTCATTGTTAAAATGTAATGGTAAGGTAAAGTCCACTATCACTGCGCATCGGTGAGATGTAGGAAGCAGGATAGATTGTTTTTTATTTGTATATATGTAAAGTAAATGTAACTTCTCTCTAACTTTCGGAGCTCGTAAGATTGTTAGATGTAAATATGTAGGATCATTTTGTTTTGTTTTGCCGTAGCTGTTAGAAAGTAACGCTAAATGTAACAACTACATAATATTTGACGAATGCTAAACTGCGTGAGGCTTAGTAATTTTTTGTGCTTTCTTTGAAATCCTTGTTGGGATCAAGTTAATTTAACTGTAAAATATATATTAGTAAAATATTGAATTTACGAGAAGTTGTTGAGTTAGGTATGTCATGTAAACTTAGGTATAACCTGTTGTGATATTGTTTGAAAGACCTTAAGTCCTATTTTGTGGTTGAGAGCAACCAGTAACTACGTCATGTTTTGAGGACCTTAAGTCCGACGCATATATATATATATCAATGTTTTCTTTCTGGATAGTAACTACAGGATATTTTAATAATAAGGCCGTCTTTTCCGTGTTTTGATGATAATATTGGCAATAAAAGAACATCTTGTTTTAAACCTTTTCTATTTACTGTATTTCCCTTGTATTGTTTCATCCTCACTATCCTATAGTTTGGGGCCTTGTCTATAGGATTGGCTGAGGGTGTAATACTTCATTTATACTGAATCGTATCAATATTACCTCGAATTAATGGTTATAGCTAAAAGCTTTTCCATTAGTTACTCATAATAGTGTCGTACTGGAAGTAGGCCTACTCAGATTTAAGTTTATTCTTAAGTACGACATTATTCTGGCATTTACTGTGGTAATTACAGTTCTGAATCTTAAAAACCAATCTAAAATATATTCAATTATGTAGCTTGCTAGCGTAATTACTTTATTTGTTTGATGAATGTCTGGATCTATGTTTCTATCAATTTACTTAGCTCTCAGAAGTGTGGCATTTCACGTTAAACGTCCTTGAAAATGAGCTAACTTAGCCTTTAAATGATTTTTTTTAAATTGTAAGAATTAAAATGTAAGGCTTTTTCCTAACCCTAGAAGAACATGTTGACACATTTCACCTCCATTTTGGCACGCAGCTTATTTTGAAACAGCAAACAACTTTTTAGATATCGTAAGATTTCTGGACATCTGCAACGCGTCTCAGTACTTCAGTAGGCTTGAAACACCCCCCCGTTTTATCTATGAGCATTTTTAATATCAATTAATTCCTTGGATTTTTTTATTTTAGTATTTTGACAAGTGATGGTGGAAATACTAAAGACTAGCAGAATTACCCCTGCCAACGCGTTTCTTTGCTTCAAACAAAGAGAAAAAAAACTCTTCATTTTATTTCTCCTAATCCACTTTTTAATTAATTTAAAAAAAACTAAATCCAAATTTTAAAATTATCTCTTTGAGGTGCACAAAATGTTCGTGCACAAGGACTACTGATTTTTAAATTTCAGACCTCTGCGTGCGATAAATATCGTGCAACGCTTATCACAGACAGACACAGATACACAAATTCCTCATTTTATTAATATAAAGCATATAACCCAAATGGGTAGTAAGATGCGGTGCAAAATAAATAAATATTAATATAGATGATAAAATATCGTTGCACCCAACAGCGTCCTAAATAGCTACTACATCGCACACCAGTATGAACCGGGATCGTAAGACACCATTGATTTTATATTATTTAAAGCACACTTTAATGCTTAATTTCTTAAAACATGAATCAGAGTTTTAAGATCGATCATGGTCTAGAAAGTCAACAAAGCGATAAGAAAAGAAAGGCATTTTTAATCTTGAAATGAAAGATTTTGAATTAATTCTATATTGATTCTCAAGCCAAAAAAAAAGAAATAGATGTTTATATTTTTTAAATATAAAAAAGTTTATCTAAAACTATTGATTAGTATGGGTTGGCTTAGTTGTCTTTGAAAGCGAGTATATTATTGCCATCACTATATTAACATATTTTGAGTAGGTTAAGGTGTCGAAAGTGATAAAACTGAAAGTTTTTCGATCGTTTGGATAGATTTGAGGTATTTTAATTCTTATTTATTTTGTCCCTCTCGTAGAGGTGGATTGTCCCAGGCTCCCAATGGACGAGTCGATCACAGCACCCCTGGTTAATGGTGGGGAAGAACTCTCACAGCTTGTACTTGATCTCAAAACCTCTGGCGCTGTAGTTTGGGATAAAGTTAATGTCTTCTACGACGAGTCTGTAGGTGAGATTTTTTTTATAACACATTATTATTACTATTATTATTTTAACAAGGAGCTGTCTCATTAACAATGTGGCGTCACTTTTATGGCCGTAAACCGTACCAGAGTAATTTTTTTCATACGCCACTGTTATCAAGAATAACCACTCCTTATATTCAATATAATTACTACTACTCACTCTGATTGACATCTTAGGCTTGTTGTTAGTGCATCTATTTTTTAGTTAAAGCTATGCACAGGGTAATAATGACACACTTTTGTCGAGAGAAATCAGTGTTATCACTTTGGTACAAATTGGGATGGTCCGGTTAAAGGGAGAAGGAGCTCTCTCACTTTCTCTCATTTAACTTCTGACTCAATACTTTTATCAAGATTAAAATAAAATAAAAATTAGGGGAGGGGAATTATACTGGGTAACAATTTTTTTTCAACCAAAAGCGAAAATAGGTGGACCTAATAGTAATTTTTTTTGCTGAATTCGAATCTATGTTTAGAATTTTTCTAACGCGTAATAATTTTGAGTAATGCCGATTTAAAATTTCCAGTGCCACGTTTATCAAAATACAGATATAGTAAAGGGCTTATTTCACCTAAAAGGTAGAAGTGTGGGATTTTCTGCTGTATTTTGCCTCTGGAACACCCCTCTTAATGGTCCAACAACAGTCAGCAAGCATATTTGGACTCCACTTGCTCTGTTAACTTTTTACATTCCGGAAATGTATTGATGAAACCGTTCACTATGTTCGTCACTGACAGCTCCAAGATTTTCTGGGAAGAAATCTAGTTGCGAATCTAAGAAATGAATTTTCAAGAACATGCTACATCCTATGACCTTGTAAGAGATTATCAAATCATTCACTATTTCTTTGTATTTTTCTGCCTCATGTGTCCCTAAAAAGTTCCGGCAAATGCTCTTGAAAGAATCCCACTCAGCCTTTTCAACCTGGTTCAACTGACCATTGAAGTTCTCATCTTTAATAAATCCTCTAATTTGAGGTCCTACAAAGATCCCCTCTTTGCATCACTGATCTTTGGAAATTCTTGTCTTAAGTATATAAATTCAACCCCACTTCGATCCATTGCTTTAACAAAGTTTTTCATAAGACCAAGCTTTATATGGAATGGAGGTAAATACACTTTTTTCGGATAGACAAGTGGTGTATTGACAACATTCTCATTTCCTGGTGTTAGTGATGTTCGCTTTGGCCATTGTTTCTGGGTGTAGTGATTTTACCGGCCTTTGCTGTCCCACTCACAAAGAAAACATCAGTACTTCGTGAAACCAAGTTGTAGTCTAAGTAAAAGAGCAATGACTATCAAGTCACCACATAGATTCCATTTGTATTCATTATACTTGATTTTTTTCTAGAAGGAGTTTCATGCTCACATATTATGTTTCATTCATATTGAGCTAGTGGCACTGATGGAAACTTATTTCCACTGTGGAGAAGCACAGCTTTCAAGATAGCTCTAGAAAAATCAATAAATAAACTCTACTGTTTTGTACTCGTGACCAAGTGCCATAACAAAATAAACACCATTAAAAAAACAAGCCGATCTTCAAGATAAAATAAATACTNAAAACAAGCCGATCTTCAAGATAAAATAAATACTTAAAGTTGCTGTGCCTCACTGTTCAGTCAGCGCTTGTATCTTTTTTCCGCACTTGCACAGGCCGCGCCACCCACCCTCTCTACTGCCTGGACCGCTTCACAGTTCATGTTCTCTAACCTTCCGTGACGAGTTCCCCACCGTACTTAGTGCCACACTCCTCTTTCTATTGGCTCGCTTGATGGCCACTATCGCTCACGTTTTCCCGTGCCAATGGGAAGCTCTCTTTTCTCTCATTGGACAAGGCCAGGCAGCAGTGGAGGGTATTTAGCACGGTGGTTCCTTGGTCATAGGGCAGTCGGATAGTGGCCACTCAACCTGGGTGCACCACCTGTTTGAAAAAAGCTATTAAATTGTCTGATGTTACGAAGAAGGGGCAATATTGTTTTAACCCTATCTTTTCCCACCATCAACCTACCTCCCACCGCGACTCACGTTGCCGGGACATCCTTCTGTTTCACCACGACTCACGTTGCCGGGACAATCACCCTACCTCCCACTGCAACTCACGTTGCCGGGACCAGCAACCTACCGCCCCACCTCGGGACTTTCTCATGTTCAACCGCAAATCACGTTTCCGGGACATCCTTCTGTTTCACCGCAACTAACGTTGCCGGAACACTCTCGCCAACCTTTTTCCTACCCCTACCCACACGTGTTAGAACACAACGTTTCCGTCGTCGTGACATTAACTAGTTACCCCCGAAGCTGCAGTGAAGGGATAACAAAGTCACTATGCCTATCTGTAAAAGCACATACTTTCGTTTCTTTGTGGAAGAGAGTCCAGCCTTTCAATCTTGATCCTAAAAGTTCTACCTGCCTTTTAGATAGATTAAAATCTCGGTCAAGGTCATTGAGATCTCCGTGAGTAAGTAAATGTGGTTCAGAATATGAACGAGAAGCTTCCAATGTCGGATCAAACCTTACATCGTCGTCATCATCATCATCATCATCATTACCATACTATGCATTCACTTCTTCTTGTCCATCATCATTAAGTATGACATTTTCTGTAGAATTTTGGCCCCGGCAATTTTTCACTGTGAGGCACAGGCCTCATGGCAGATGGTAATTCAAGGTATGTCATGGTGTGTTTTGATTTATAATTGATGCCTGAAATGTTTATGAGACAAAATTAACCATATGTAGAGTGATCTTTCGGTTCTCGCAAAATCATTGGAACTCCAAAATTCAGGTGTCGAGAATCCTTTGACCAACTCGTGAGGAGTCTGACAGAACTGACACAACAAAAATGAAGGACCCAATTTTTTATCTTGGTCAACAATATTGCAACCAAAATAAATCTTATAGCATTTCTTAATGAGCGAAGTAAAACTACGTTTACTATTTTTAAATGTTACGTCACCACAAATGTAGCAAAAAGAGTCCAGATGCTTAACACAACTTTTAGGCATTGTACCACTTGGTATTATAAACACTATAAAATATATACTAAGCTACAAAAACACTATACAAATATATACACTGAAATGCATAATTAGCAACTTATGACAGAGAAACACACAGAATTAGATGTTCACAGAACGAACTCTGACCACCAACTGGCCAGGAGTGCCGACTGAGACAGTAAGCAAACAAACGTCTGATTCATCATGTCCAAAGTATGTATATTGTCATATGTCACATTACTCATTAGCATAACCTTGAACAGCATAAGGATGAAAATAAGAGAGGTTTGAAGGTTTTTTCACAAAGCAGAGAGTCTTTTATGCCAACTTAACTGCGATTGCTAGACACTTCACCCACTTCACTGGAGAGAATTTACTTACACATTGTATAATCTTAAAGAGGGTGTAACTTTCAAACTATGCGTGATAGAACACTTTTGAGACCAGTTTTGAAATCAGCGGAAAACAATACGTATAGATCACCCTTGAGTTGCCTTAAGACAAAATATTTGTTGACCAGTGTTATTAGATGGGTAAGTACACCCCATCTATGAGAGGTGGTGAATACTAGCAAAAAGTTCTTTATTGCAAACATTGGCTGAAAATAATCAATGTAAACCAAATCGGAAATAATTATCGATAAAAATGATCACTTATCAATCCACTTACCATATAAATGGTATAAAAAAGTAATATTTTTTTTTACAGATTAGAGGTAAATGTATTTGGAAGAAAGACAATTCCTGTAACAAATGCCTAGACAGGGAAACTCAAAGTAATATAATTATTACTTTTGATGGTAGTGTGCAAAAAAACATAGTGTGCCGTTTATATAGATTAATTTATATTGATCTATTGGGATAGTAGAATATTATATGGAATCATATGCGTCATCATGCGTTTAAAATTTAATTCCTTGCATTGTCAAATCACTTGTTATTGGCAAAATCGCGGACGAGTGCTGTGTTTGTTCTAGAATTATGTTAGGTCTACTATATGAGCCACGTCAAGTGGTTTAGAAAGTCCATGTTAAATAGTAATAATATGACCATTCATGCTTGAAAAGTCTATTTCATAGAAATATAATAAATGTATTCTGTGTTGCAGACTCTTATTCTATTCAGAGACTGTTATCCGACCTGAGCTCGGCATTGCCTGGTGGAAGAGTTGGGCCAAGTTCAGTTTCTATCTTCAAGATACTTGGAATGAACAAACAGCCTGATTTTATCAGGTTAGTAATAATAGGAGGGTCATATCAGAGTAGGTGGGTGTTTAAGGGGTTAAAGTCTACCAGGAAAGAAGTATTAGTAATTAATATTTGTATTTCTCCTCTATATCTAGGCTGGTAGCATATTTAAAGTTGTATACAATTCTTAACACAATTTCGGCCTTAATTATGATTTAGTTATTTTTATTGTATATCATGTTGGGTAAATTCACCCCCACAACTAGAAACCACCACCCTCCCTACCAACCCTGAGAAAGAATTATGGGTACGTTTTTGAGAACACCCCCTAAAATAAATTTATGAGTTTCACCCTGAATATCAATGGCCACTAGATGGGTTGCCACCATTCTCAAAATAAAATAAATTAACTCTTTCAGTAGTGACAAAAAGAAGTGTCAGTATTCGAGGAATCTTAATTCTTGCCCAGTCAATTAAACGTGGTTGAGGTTACCACCTTAAGAGTGGTGGCCACATAAGACTACAAGCATTATATTAATACTGACCCAGTGGAGTCAGAGTGTTAGGAGACTACCCATTGTTTGGATGTCCCCTTTCTCTCGACTCTATTGTTATCATAGTCAAAACTTTAGCCTACGGTGTAATCCTGTGCCACAAGCCTTGGTTGTTTGCCATTGGCTAGAGGTCTCTCTGATCCTGATACTGCACTACCAAATCTCTAAATCCTCCAAGAGGGGTGGGGTGTAGTGTCGTATCCCTCAGGTTTGGGAAGTCGAGCTTGGAAGTTTTGGGTTCGTTTCCTCTCTAAATCCTTGATAGGAACCTA